>CAUYRH010092012.1:0-16135 GCA_963574655.1 Perodicticus potto | reverse complement strand
CAACGGGCTAAGGCGCCAGCCACGTACACCTGAGCTGGCAGGTTCGAATCCAGCCCGGGCCCGCCAAACAGCAATGACGGCTGCAACCAAAAAATGGCTGGGCGTTGTGGCGGGCGCCTGTAGTCCCAGCTACTTGGGAGGCGGAGGCAAGAGACTCGCTTGAGCCCAGGAATTGGAGGTTGCTGTGAGCTGTGATGTCACCGCACTCTATCCAGGGTGACAGCTTGAGGCTCTGTCTCAAAAATAAATAAATAAATAAAAACTGAGATCAGGGTTGCCTTCTACCCCCAGTGCTATTTACTGTGAGGTGTGCGCTTGGTTCTCAGGCTTCAGGATATGTAGGTTTCATTTGACACCCCCTTTCCTTGAAACTTTCCGCTCTTGGCTTGAGTAACTTCCTTCTTTATCTCCTATTGCTCCTTCTCTTATCCCTCACCGTCAGTGCACACCTGTAGCAGTTAGAATCTCTGTGACTTCAGAGGATCATCCCTGAATCCTCTCTTTAGCTCATGTTCTGGGTAAACTAATCCCAGCTTCCCCATTTGTTGTCTAGGTGGCCTATAAACCTGACTTTTCTAATCTGTAAGGTGGGGGAAATAATACCTACCCCACAGAGTTTTTTTGAGAATTAGATGACACAATATTTCATAAAAGTGCCTAGTTCAAAAGACCTGGCTCGTTCAGTTCAAATGGAAGAGCCTTACAGTCAGTGTAAAGGTCTGAGATGGAAGCTTGCTTGATTTGCCTAAAGATGGGCATGGAGGCCTGTATGTGGGGAAGGGAAAGAACAAAGAGGCAGGTAGGTTTCAGGGGACCAAATTGTGAGACTTTAACTCTGAGCAGGGAGGAGAAGTAGTTATTGAAATTGGTGATTTACATTTTAAAAATGATTGCCCTGGCTGCTCTGTTGAGAATAGAGTGTAAAAGACAATTGTCTGGGGCCCCATATACTGAGGGTGGCGGGTTCAAACCTGGCCTTGGCAGAACGGCAAAAACAGAAAAATAGCCGGGCGTTGTGGCGGGCGCCTGTAGTCCCAGCTACTCGGGAGGCTGAGGCAAGAGAATTGCCTAAGCCCAGGAGTTGGATGTTGCTGTGAGCTGTGTGATGCCACAGCACTCTACCGAGGGGAAAGAAAGTAAGACTCTGTCTCTACAAAAAAAAAAAAAAAGACAATTGTCCGGCAGATATGATGCTGTCTTGAAACAGGATGATAGCAATTCTGGTGGTGAGAAGTGATCATTGACCTGGAATATATAAGATGATGGCTGGTTAACATGAAGGGTTTTTGACTTGAGTGACTGAAATGATGGTGTTCCCATTTTTGGAGATAGCAAAAGCTGTGAAGGAGTAGGTTTCATGGAGAAGATGAATTTGGCTTTGGTTTTTTTTTTTTTTGTAGAGACAGAGTCTCACTTTATCGCCCTCCTCTGTGGAGTGCAGTGGTGTCACACAGCTCACAGCAACCTCCAACTCCTGAGCTTAGGCGATTCTCTTGCCTCAGCCTCCTGAGTAGCTGGGACCACAGGCGGCCACCACAATGCCCGGCTATTTTTCTGTTTTTGCCGTTCCGCTGCGGCCGGGTTTGAACCCACCACCTTCGGTATATGGGGCCGGCACCCTACTCCATGAGCCACAGGGCTTTAGTTTTGAACTAAAGTTTGAAATGCCTGAAAGTAGTCCTGAAACTAATTGATTAGTCCCCAAAGAAATGAGCATGGACTGAGAGAAAAATCTCAATGAGTGAGCCTTGGAGCAGGCTAACATTATCAGGATGGAGAAATATGGTCACATCTATAGAAAGAGGCAAAGGAAGCACCAGTAGTGCAGGAGGAAAACCAAGAGAGTGGTGTTCTGCATATCAGATGAAGAAAGTGTTTCAGGCGGAAGGATATAGACCAACTGGGTCAGAAGCTGCTGATGGATCAGGTAAGGTGAGGACTCAGAATTAGTTGAAAGACCATTTTGGGATGAAAAGTTGGAGTACATCTGAGAGAGAATGGGAAGACGGAAAGTGTTTGTTTCTTTTCTCTCAGTAAATGCCATTCATTTAATACTTCTTTGAGTGCATTCTATGTGGATCACTGTTTATGATGTTTACATTTCATGTTGCTTGTTTACTTTCTTCCAGGTTGTACGCTCTCTGACATTAAATGTGATGTTAAGCATATATATACATACACACACATATAAGACAGAGTCTCACTCTGTTGCTGAGGCTAGTGGCATCAGCCTAGCTCACCTCAAACTCCAGGGATCCTGCCTCACTCTCCCTAGTAGCTGGGACTACAGGTGCCTGCCGCAATGCCCAGCTAATGTTTCCATTTCTTAGTAGAAACTGATCTTGATTTTGCACAGGCTGGTCTTGATCTCCTGATTTCGATTGATGTTTACACCTCCCAGAATGCTAGGTTTATAAGTGTGAGGCACCTTACCTAGCCTATACACACATATTTTAAAAATTAAAATGTAGCTTTAAGTGTCCTGTGGCACACCATAGGATAATTACAGATAATCTCAAGTATCTCCAAATCAGAATTAAATTGCTTCAGGAAGATGCCGTATCTCCAGCTGCTAATTATTATTATTATTTTTTTTTTTTTTTGAGACAGAGTCTCAAGCTGTCACCCTGAATAGAGTGCTGTGGCGTCACAGCTCACAGCAACCTGAAACTCTTGGACTTAAGCAATTCTTGTGCCTCAGCCTCCCAGTAGCTGGGACTACAGGCACCCATCACAACGCCTGGCTATTTTTTTTTGTTGCAGTTGTCACTGTTGTTTTAGCTGGCCCAGGCTGGGTTCAAACCCACTAGCCTTGGTGTATGTGGCCAGTGCCCTACCCACTGAACTACAGGCACCGCCCAGTTGCTAATTCTTATGATATATTCAGTGGCTTCATGTTTAACCCTTTGACTGTGCTTAGAACAAAGCATGCCAATTGAGGCCTGCAGGATCACAGTAACCGTTAGGATAAAGGGCGTTATTGTGAAAATACAACATTCCTAACAGTAAGAAATATAAATCCTTTTAATGATTTTTGTGAAACTTTCTCTTTATATTTGCAAAATGGACAATACCTGTAAGGTGTCATCGGCACCAAAAGAACATCTTGTTTTGGGCAGAGCCTGTGACTCAGTGAGTAGGGCGCCGGCCCTATATACCGATGATGGTGGGTTCAAACCCAGCCCCGGCCAAACTGCAACCAAAAAATAAATAAATAAAAAATAAATAAAAGAACATCTTGTTTGAATGCCTGTTGGCATCGTTTTGCAGTCAGAAGGTTAAATAATTCTCAAAAATTCAAGTATAATTAGATTTATAATTTTATTATTTTTGATTCTCATTAGATCAGCTTTGAAAGGTAGATTTTATCTGTAGAAATATACATTTGTAAATAAAAGGGATTTGCTTAGTCTATAATATGAAAAATGCTATTGTTAAAAATTACCTGGAGTAATTTAGACACTGAAACAGACATTGGAATTTTATTTTATTTTATTATTATTTTTTTGTTGAGACAGAGCCTCAAGCTGTCCCCCTGGGTAGAGTGCTGTGACATCACAGCTCACAGCAACCTCCAACTCCTGAACTTAAGCGATTCTCTTGCCGCAGCCTCCCAAGTAGCTGGGACTACAGGCACCTGCCACAACGCCTGGCTATTTTTTGGTTGTAGTTGTCCTTGTTGTTTGGCAGGCCTGGGCTGAATTCGAACTCACCAGCTCTGGTGTATGTGGCTGGCACCTTAGCTGCTTGGTCTACAGGCGCCAAGCCAAGACATTGGAATTTTAATGCTAATAATTAATCACCAACATGAGGGTGGAGACTTCTTTTTTCCCTATTGCTTTTTAAATTTTATTTTATTATTATTATTTTTTTTTTTTTGAGACAGAGCCTCAAGCTGTCACCCTGGATAGAGTGCTGTGGCATCACAGCTCACAGCAACCTCCAATTCCTGGGCTCAAGCGAGTCTCTTGCCTCCGCCTCCCAAGGAGCTGGGACTACAGGCGCCCGCCACAATGCCTGGCCATTTTTTGGTTGCAGCCGTCATTGTTGTTTTGGGGGCCCAGGCTGGATTTGAACCCGCCAGCTCAGGTGTACGTGGCTGGCGCCTTAGCCCATTGAGCCACAGGCGCCGAGCCGCTGTATTAGTAATTTTTAAGTTACAATAGTGCTTAGAGCATGAACTCTAGAGCCAAGCTGCTTATGTTCAAATACTGAATCTGACACTTACAAACTGTAGAAGTTTATGAAAATAGCTGAACTTTTTGGTATCTGCTTCTTCATTGGGTTGTTGTGAGATATTTATTTTTAATTGAGATGAAATTCATATCACATGAAATTAATGATTTTAAAGTACAGTTCAGTGGTATTTACTATATTTATAGTGTTGTACAACCACCACCTCTATTTCATTTCAAAACTTTTTGAATGAATTAACAAAATGTGTCACACAGTAGAATGTTAGCCATAAAAAGGAATGAAAAACTGACGAATGCTACAAGGTATTGCTACAAGGCAGGAGGATTGCTTATGCCCAGGAGTGAAATTTGAAGTTACACCTGTGAATAACCACTGCACTCCAGCCTGACAGCATAGCAAGACCCTGTCTCTCTCTCTCTTTTTTTGAGAGAAGCCACTTTGTCACTCTCAGTAGAGTGCTATGGCATTTAGTTCACAACAATCTCAAACTTCTGGGCTTAGGTGATTTTCTTGCCTCAGCCTCTCAAGTAGCTGGGACTACAGGTGCCTGCCACAACGCCCAGCTATTTTTAGAGATGGGGTCTCACTCTTGCTCAGGCTGGTCTCAAACCTGTGAGCTCAGACAGTATGCCCGCCTCGGCCTCCCAGAGTGCTGGGTTTACAGGTGTGAGCCACTGGGCCCTGCCAACACTTGTGTTTTCTAACAAAACCTAGAACAAATCCATGTGTGTGTATCCTTTCCTTTACTGGGCTAAAGCTATTAAGATTTTTGTTTCCAGCTTACCACCTGTTGCTCAAATGGCTAGGGCACCAGCCGCATATACCAGAGGTGGTGGGTTCCAGCCCAGCCCTGGACTGCCAAACAGCAATGACAACTACAGCATTGTGGCGAGTGCCTGTAGTCCCAGCTACTTAGGAGGCTGAGGCAGGCGAATTGCTTAAGCCCAAAAGAGTTCAAGGTTGCTGTGAGCTGTGACGACATGGCACTCTATGGAGGGCGACATAGTAAGAGTCTGTCTCAAAAAAAAAAAAAAAAGATTTTTGTTTCTTCCCCACTCTACACTCACCTACCCCTGTCCTGCCTCTGCCTGTCTGTTTATTGCTGCTTTTCTCCAGGGACTGTAGTGAAAAGAAGGGGTGGATTTCTGGCAAAGTAGAATAGTGGTTAGGTAGGATGGATGTTCCAAGTTATTTTAGGCAAATCTGGGTTCTCATATTCACATTTATTACCTGGGACTGGCACTACATTTTTCTATTAATGTGGTAGCTTGCTACTGAGCCTTAAAGTTACCCCATGGCTCCTTTCTGCTTTCTCATTGTTTGTCCTCACCATTTGTAGTAATCCTGTTATGTTAGTTTTCTATTCCTGTGTAACAAGTGACCACAGACTTAGTGGTTTAAAATAACAAATTTATTATCTGTATGTCTGTAGGCTAGACTGCTGCAAATCTCACTGAGTTAAAAGCAAGGTGTCAGCAGAAATGTGTTCCTTTTTGGAGGGGAAAATTAATGTCCTTAACTTTTCCAGCTTCTAGAGTCTACCCACATTCCTTGGCTAGTGGCCTTTCCCACTGTCTTCAAAGTCAGCAATGGTGGGCTGAGTCATCATCACACTGCAACATTCCCACTACATCTCTATCTCCCTATTCTACTTTTAAGGACTTTTTGTGCTTACATTAGGCCCCCTTTGTTAATCCAGAATAATCTCCCTGTTTTAAGGTCAGCTGATTAATAACCTGCTATATACGTAACCTGTTTCCAGGTGCTGCAGATTAGCATGAGCACATCTTTGGGGGAGGAGGCATTATTCACCTACCATATCTTTCTTCTGTATATTTTGGTCTATGATTTCTTCTTTAAAATAGTCCCATTGGACCAAAACTATGCAACTCCCACAAGAAAACATAGAGGAAACACTTCATGAAATTGGGCTGGGCAAAGATTTTTAAATTTTTTAAATTTTATTTCTTTTTTTCTTTTCATAGAGACAGAGTTTCACTTTATCGCCCTCGGTAGAGTGCCGTGGCGTCACATAGCTCACAGCAACCTTCAACTCCTAAGCTTAGGCGATTCTCTTGCCTCAGCCTCCCAAGTAGTTGGGACTACAGGCGCCTGCCACAACGCCCAGCTATTTTTTTGTTTTGCAGTTTGGCTGAGGCCAGGTTTGAACTCACCACCTTCGGTATATGGGGCCAGCACCCTACTCGCTGAGCCACAGGCACCCCCCTATTTCTTTCTTTTTAAATACTTTCTCTTTTTTTTGGCAAGGATTTTTTTAATAAGACCTCAAAATCCCAGACAATAAAAGCAAAAATACAAATGGAATCAAACAAAAAAGTTCTGCATACTTGAGGAAACAGAGTGAAACATAGAGTGAAACAGCATGGGAGAGAACTTTTACGAACTGTCCATCTGACATGGGGTGAATGTCCAGACTATGTAAGGAACTCACAGCAAAAATAATCATAATTATAATCCAATTAAAAAATGGGCTAAGGACCTGAATAGACGATTCTTAAAAGAAGACCTAGGAGGGCAGTGCCTGTGGCTCATCAAGTAGGGCGCCGACCCCATATACCGAAGGTGGCGGGCCCAGGAGTTGGAGGTTGCTGTGAGCTGTGGGATGCCATGGCACTCTACCGAGGGTGATAAAGTGAGACTCTGTCTCTACAGGAAAAAAAAAAAGATCTAGGAGTGACTGACAGATAAGTGCAAAAATGCTCAGTGTTACTAAATCATCAGGGAAATGCAAATCAAAACCACAGTGAGAGATCACATTGGCCCGGTTAGATTGACCATTGTCAAAAAGAAAAAAAAAATAAGGGATCCTATCTATTCTTTTTTTTTTTGGCCAAGGCCTGGTTTGAACCCACCACCTCCCGTATATCGGGCTGGTGCCCTACTCCTTTGAGCCACAAGGGCCTCCCAGGGATTCTATTCTTTCATGGGGATCGTAGCAGAGCAAGCTTGCCTGAGAGGTACCAGAGAGACGTAAGCACATACGTACTCTGAGGCTGGAGCACCACATCAAATCTGTGTGCTGAAGAGACATCAGCACTTCTGCTACCAACAGTTGTAGAATATGCAAAGATATGGAATGAATATTCCCACAAGTTAGCAGAAGAATTTAGAGTTCACTATAAGTGCTGTACTAAACAACCAACTGTAACCTGCTATGTAGAGAGAGGTAACTTTTAAAATTGAGTTTTGAAGAATACTAATGATACAGCATTCTCCCTTGTCAAGGAAGGCTGACCTGTTGAAATAGATAGGAGACCTAGGAAATACATATCTTTAAAGTTGGCGTAGTTTCCGGTTGGTATCATGATTAAAACACTGTATGTTGTAACCATTATTAGATCACAGCCTGAAACTTGATTTTATATACATTTGGGTTGAGAATCATGAACTGAGCAGGATGATTCATGCATATAAGGAGTTTTTAGCAAAGAGATCATTCCTATTTTACTTAAAACACAAGCAAACAAACGTTTTAAAGAACAATATGATTCTTACATGTCCTTTCACTTGTGAATATATGATTAAGCTCAGAATAGAAGTTTGAATATTTGGGTTTATAAGATTATCAGATTGTGAATATTGTAGTGGCAGCTGACCTGTAAACAGTTAAAAATCTATCTGCTACCTTGGGCATGTGTCCTAGGTTGCAAACCCCTAAGGGTTTCATTTGCAAGGAACAACTACATTTTCAATATGAGAGAGTTGAGTTCTTTTCTGGAAAATTAAATATTTATGTTTAAGCATACGGCATTAGAAATTTGAACAATAGGAGGGGTGGGTGGGGACATAATGTAATGAAGAATAATAAAATACATGTATTTAAAAAAAAAAAAAGAGAGACCAAAGAAGATATTAAATGGGTCAATTTGTTGAGAAGATGCAAACTATGAACTGAATTATGTCCCTGTTCTTTGCAAATTTATATGTTGAAGCACCAAAAAAAAAAAAAGAAATTTAAAAAAGAGTACAATGGTTTCTATAGCTTATTATTACAGTACAGGGGTATTACTATTATTACAGTATTATACTATTTTATGACTACCATATATGAGCCATTATGAAATTGTTACTATTACCTTATATGCACTTTTCATCAGGGATCTGAGTTACATAAAAAATGACCTAAATTCCCATGATTGCACTAATGTACACAGCTATGGTTTAATAAAAATTTTTAAAAAATGACCTAAAAAAAAAAAAGAAATTTGAATAATAGTAATCCCAACAGATTGTATGTATTTGTTCACTGAAAACCTTATTTGACTCATTGTTTTTGTTTTTTTTGTAGAGACAGAGTCTCACTTTATCGCCCTCAGTAGAGTGCCATGGTGTCACACAGCTCACAGCTACTTCCAATTCCTGGGCTTAGGCAATTCTCTTGCCTTAGTCTCCTGAGTAGCTGGGACTACAGGTGCCCTCCATAGCACCCGGGTATTTTTTTGTTGCAATTTGGCCGGGACTGGCTTTGAACCTGCCACCCTCGGTATATGGGGCCGGCCCTCTACCCACTGAACCACAGGTGCTGCCCTTGACTCATTGTTAACAGCTAACTTTTGTTTATTTAAAATTGTGCCTCATTGGCTTGGCGCCTGCAGCTCAAGTGGCTAGGGCGCCAGCCACATACACTGGAGCTGGTAGTTTCGAATCCAGCTGAAGTCTGCCAAACAACAATGACAACTACAACCAAAAAATAGCCAGGCATTGTGGCAGGTGCCTGTAGTCCTAGCTACTTGGGAGGCTGAGGCAAGAGAATCACTTAAGCCCAAGAGTTTGAGGTTGCTGTGAACTGTGACGCCACAGTACTCTACCCAGGGCAATAGCTTGAGACTCTGTCTCAAAACAAAAATAAATGAATAAAAATAAAATTGGGTCTGTTTATATTTGTGATACTCCAGTGGCTAAAGCCTTTTTCTAACTTTTCAGGGAAGTGTGACAGCAATGACAGTGTTTTTTCCCTTGGATACAGCTAGACTTCGTCTTCAGGGTGAGTATTTTCTCTTTTGTAGTAATCATATTTCTGTTCGTTTGGTGTTAGGGAGCAAACATATTCTCTAGTAAGTTCTCAATTAATGTAAAGATACTCTTGTTTCTTTGCTATCCAGTGTGGTCTGTTTTCACAGACTTTAAATACTGGTCATCACTGCTGTTTCCTGATCAGCAGAGAGTCATTCATAGATGAATCATAACCGTGGCCATTTTCTAATCTTCAAGAGCCTGAGTGAGCTTGTGTTAATAATTTTGAATCATTACCATCCTCTCTAACAAGTCATATGGCTTTTTAAAGGCACAAAGTGAAACATTTTTTTGAGAGAGATAGATTTTCTCAAAAGAAGAGAACAGGAAACATTATGGAGTCAAATACCCACTGTCATTGCTGATGTAGGCATATAGTCCTAAACTACCTCTAGCTCTGTAGGATTCTACAACTCACTGTGATTCTTTTTTTTTTTTTTCCACTATAATTCTTGGTTGGTTTTTTTCCTGAGCATTTTTCAACTTGAAAAAAACCTGTGCCAGAACTTACATGAACAGATCAGTAAGATGAGCTATGAATACTAATTAAAAGCATGAAGACTTGGTGCCTGTAGCTCAAGCGGCTAAGGCGCCAGCCACATACACCAGAGCTGGCAGGTTTGAATCTAGCCTGGGACTGCCAAACAACAGTGACATCTACAACCAAAAAATAGCTGGACGTTGTGGTGGGCTCCTGTAGTCCCAGCTACTTGGGAGGTTGAGGCAAGAGAATTGCTTGAGCTCAGGAGTTGGAGGTTGCTGTGAGCTGTGATGTCACAGCACTCTCCCCAGGTCGACAGCTTGAAGCTCTGTCTCAAAAATAAATAAATAAATAAAAGCATGAAGTTATTAAACTCTTTATATCTACTATTTTTGGTTAATTTTGGAGTTTTTGATAGGAAATAATTTTATATGATTGAAAGAGAAAAAATATAAAAAAGTGTAAAGTGCAGTGGAAACATTCATTCTGGTCTGCCCTGTCCTGTCCCTCTTGCTCTTCATTGCATATAATATCTTTAATAATTTCTTAAAGAGACCTGCAGATTTTCCTTATAGAATAACAAGCAAAGACAAATTTATTTTATTTTATTTTTTATATTTTTGTTGAGACAGAGTCCTACCCTATGCTCTGAGCAGAGTGCAATGGTGTCGTTGTTCACTGCAACCTCAGACACGGGCTGTGGGCATCCTGCTGCCTCAGCCTCTGGAAACCGCTGGGATAATAGGCGCTCGCCGCAGCACCCGGCTGGGTTTTTCCTTTTTTTAGGAGTTGGAGTCTCACTGTCACTCAGGCAAGTCTCAAACTCCTGAGCTCAAGCAGTTCTTCCTTTTTAGCCTCCCAGAGTGCTGGGATTACAGGCATAAACCACTGCACCTGGCCAAATTTATTTTCTTAATTTTCTCCCTTTTTTTTTTTTTTTTGAGACAGAGCCTCAAACCGTCACCCTGGGTAGAGTGCTGTGGCATCACAGCTCACAGCAACCTCCAACTCCTGGGCTCAAGCGATTCTCCTGCCTCTGCCTCCTAAGTACCTGGGATTAGGGGCGCCTGCCACAACGCCTGGCTAGTTTTTGGTTGCAGCTATCATTGTTGTTTGGCGGGCCCGGGCTGGATTTGAACCCACCAGCTCAGGTGTATGTGACTGGCACCTTAGCTGCTTGAGCCACAGGCACCGAGCCTTTTTTTTTTTTTGAGATGGAGTCTGACTCTGTTGCCCTTGGTAGAATGTCGTCGTGTCACAGCTCACAGAAACCTCAAAATCTTGGGCTCAAGCAATTCTCTTGCCTCAGCCTCCCAAGTAGCTGGGCCTACAGGCACCCACCACAATGCCCAGCTATTTTTAGAGATGAGGTCTCATTCTGGCTCTGATTGGTCTTGAATGCATGAGCTCAGGCCATCTACCCACATTGGCCTCCCAAAGTACTAGGATTACATGCGTGAGCCACGAGGCTAGCCTTAATTTTCTTCCTTTCTTACACAAAAAGCACACACTACATATTGATCTGTACCTTGAATTTTTTTTTCTTTTTTTTTTTTATGAGACAGAGCCTCTGTCGTCCTGGGTAGAGTGCTATGGTATCACAGCTCACAGCAACCTCCAACTTCTGGGCTCAAGCGGTTCTCCTGTCTCAGCCTCCCAAGTAGCTGGGACTACAGGCGCCTGCTACAACGCCTAGCTATTTTTTTTTTTTTTTTGGCTTAGGTTTGGCAGGCCCAGGCTGGATTCAAACCCGCCAGCTCAGGTGTATGTGGCTGGCACCCTAGCCACTTAAGCCATGGGCGCCGAGCCAAGTACCTTGCATTTTTTTGTTTGTTTCTTTTATTTACTTCTGGCATAGTTGCTCACTTTGTGAGCCAGGTTTTTTTGTTTGTTTTGTTTTTCTTTTATTTGAGACAGAGCCTTACTTAGTCACCCTTGGCAGAGTGCCATGGCATCTTAGCTAATAGCAACCTCAAACTCTTGGGTTCAAGTGATGCTCTTGCCTGAGCCTTCCAAGTAGCTGGAACTACAGGTGCCCGCCAAAACATCTGGCTATTTTTTAGAGACAGGGTCTCGCTCTGGCTCAGGCTGGTCTCAAACCTGTGAGCTCAGGTGATCTACCTGCCTCAGCCTCCCAGAGTACTGGGATTACAAGCGTGAGCCACCTTGCTTGGCCAGTGAGCCAGGTTAATATCAAAATTCTGACTGCAAATGATCCTTCCGCCTCAATCTCCCAAGTAGCTGAGTAGTTGGGATTACAGGCACATGCCAATACACCCAGCCTGTACCTTGCCTTTTCCACTTGACACAGTTTTAGATGCCTTCCAAATCAGCACATTGGTTGTTTCTTCATCGTATCTTATAGCTGTAGAGTGTTGCATGGTGTGGCTGTACCTATAACCAACCAGTTTGCCCTTCCTATATGGTAGATTCTTGAGTTGTTTCTACTCTTCTATTAGATGGATTTGTTCATATGCCACGTTGTTTCTGTAAATTCTATGGGATAAATTCCCCAAAATGGGATTAGTAGACCAAAAGGCAAATATATTTATAACTTTAATAATTGTTTTTTGTTGTTGTTGTTTTGTTTTTTGGTTTTTGTGAGACATAGAGTCTCACTTTTTGGCCCTCAGTAGAGTTCGGTGACATCATAGCTCACAGCACCCATAAACTCTTGGGCTGAAGTGATCCTGTTGCCTCAGTTTTTCATTTTTAATAGAGATGGGGTCTCACTCTTGCTCAGGCTGGTCTCAAACTCCTGAGCTCAAGCGATCTTTCCACCTCGGCCTCCCAGAGTGCTAGGATTATAGGTGTCAGCCATTGTGCCCAGCCTAACTTTAATAATTGTTGCAAGATTGCCTTCTATAGGGATTTGTAATTTGCTATCCCATAAGCCACATCAGTAACAGTTTATTTCTTAGCACATAGATTAATTTCCACAAAGAGGTGGCCAACACATAGAGAATATTTTGTAAATATTTTGTATGGTGTCTTTTCAGAGATCCTGTATATATATTATACATATAATACTTTTAAGAAAGCAATAGAGCTTTATGAATTATAAAAAATAAATTTCTCTTGTCAGATTTTTTACTTTAGAAATTAGGAATTAAATTAAAATGCTTTTTGGTTCATGAATAACGGATGAAATCCAAGAAATATACCGTTGGGAATTTTGCACATGATGGCACAGGCTATCATTAAGTTAAAAGGCAAACTAGGGAGTTCAAAGAAAAAGGTAAGAGATTGCTCCAGTGAGGGATATAGCAATTCGGTGGAACTTGCTGATGCTGAAGATAATAATTCTCAAACAATTTAAATATGTACTGTTTGGTCTTGTAGTTGATGAGAAAAGAAAGTCCAAAACTACACACATGGTGCTTCTGGAGATCATTAAAGAAGAAGGCCTGTAAGTACCACATCATGTCATCTTGTGTTGAACAAAGTAATTTGTTAGAGGATTCATGTGCCTCCAGTACACCTACACTCACTTTCTATCCATTCTCATAGTTTTATAATTTGTAAATTTGTGACTGTCTGATTTAAAATACCTAATTGTTTTTAACTCCTTAAAGGTCTGTAGTTAGCCATTTGATTCTTGATCATGTAATTGTCCATGAAACCAATGCTTTGTTTTATGTACAGTGAACCAAAGAAAATGATCTTGGGTTTAGTTCATTGCTGTCGTACACATTCAGAAAGATCATGTACTTCGTTTTTTTTCTTAACGTTTTTTGGAAATAATTTCAAATTCACAAAAATTTACAGTACTAAAATTAGTACAAAGAACACCAATATATGCTTTACCCAGATTCATCTATTATAAATAGTTTTTGTTATTTTTTTATTGTTTGTGCTTATGCTGTCTTCCGTCTCCTTCTCTCCTTATTTCACACACACATAAACATCACACAAATTTTTTAGAATTAGTTGAGCATAAGTTACATATATTGAAGACTTTTACCCTGACACTTTTAAAGAATACCGTCTCTCGGCTCGGCGCCTGTGGCTCAACGGGCTAAGGCGCCAGCCATGTACACCTGAGCTGGCGGGTTCGAATCCAGCCCAGGCCTGCCAAACAACAACAACAGCTGCAACCAAAAAATGGCCGGGCGTTGTGGTGGGCGCCTGTAGTCCCAGCTACTTGGGAGGCGGAGGCAGGAGACTCACTGAGCCCAGGAATTGGAGATTGCTGTGAGCTGTGATGTCACAACACTCTATCCAAGGTGACAGCTTGAGGCTCTGTCTCAAAAAAACAAAAAAACAAGAATACCATCTCTCCTCCTCCCCTTTTTTTAACTGGAGAGTTTCTCATTTTGAGTTTGCCTCATGATTTGATTGAAGTTATGCTTTCTTGACCAAAGTGATGCACAGATGATAGTGTATCCTTCTCTGGGTGCAACGTCTTGAGTCATATATTGTCCACCTGTTCTTCATTGGTCAGTTAGGATTTCTTAGATTTGGATTAGCTACTGAATAATTTTTTTTTCCTTTGCAACTATAAACAGTCTGTGGGGAGATTAAGACAGTGCAGATATCCTGCTCTTTATCAAAATGTTTCCCCTAAATTTGCCATGAAGTTGCAAAATGATGACTTTTTTTTTGAGACAGACTCTCACTGTGTTACCCTTGGTAAAGTGCTCTGGTGTCATAGCTCACAGCAACCTCAAACTCTTAGGCTCAAGTGATTCTCTTGCCTCCACCTCCTGAGTAGTTGGGACTATAGGCGCCTGCCACAATGCCTGGCTATTTTTAGAGACAAGGTCTCACTCTTGTTCAGGCTAGTCTCGAACTCGTGAGCTTAGGCAATCCACCTGCCGCAGCCTCCCAGAGTGCTGGGATTATAGACACCTCACCCCGCAAAATGATGATTCTCCATCTCCAGCATTACCTCCACATTTACCAGTCTTGGCATTCTACTATAAGAAGGAGCCTCACTTTCTCTATCACGTATTTGATCTATTTATGACTGGTATAAACAGACAAAAGCCCAAACTCTGTAAAATACTTTAAAGAGGTTTATTCTGAGCTGAAGGTATGCGACCAGCCTGGTGCTTACAACTTCAAGAGGTCCTGAGAAAATGTACCCACAGAAGCCAGGTCACAGTTTGGTTTTATTCATTCATGAAGGTAGGAATTACATGTAAGGATATAAGTCAGTACACAGAAGGCATACACTGGTTTGTCCTGAAAAGGCAGGACATCTAGAAGAGAGGCGGGGTTACAGGTTATAAATGGGCTAAAAATATTTATAATCAGTTAAAGAAATGAAGTTTTGTATAAAGGCTTGGAATGTCTAATTTAAGATGAGGATGTCTGTTAATCAGAATCAAGTCACCAGACACACACCAAAGTCCACATCATCTATTAAGTAAATTGATGGCCTATATGTGTGATTTAAGCTTTGGTTTTGCATGACCTTAGGCCTGTTAATGATTTAGAATCTTATTCTTATAAAGAGTAACTTCAAGGCCAGGCATGGTGGCTCATGCCTGTAATCCTAGCACTCTGGGAGGCCAAGGCGGGTGGATTGCTTGAATTTACCAGTTTGAGATCAGCCTGAGCAAAATGAAAAAAAGCTAGATCCCCATCTCTACGAAAAATACAAAAACTGAGGCAAGAGGATCACTTGAGCCCAAGAGTTGGAAGTTGCTGTGAGCTATGATGCCACAGCACTCTACTCAAGGGTAAGAGCTTCAGACTCTGTCCCCCCCTCCTCTAAAAAAGAGTAACTTCAAAAGGAAGGGGACATGAAGAGGTATTTCTGACCTCCCTTCTCCCACAATTCAGTTTTAAGGTTTTTCTGGGATCCCAAAAACATATTTTATTTTAGGGCTCAGCACCCATAACTCAGTGGTTACGGTGCTAGCCACATACACTGGGGCTGGTGGGTTTGAACCCAGCCTGGGCCAGCTAAATAACAATGACAACTACAACAAAAAAATAGCTCAGGCATTGTGGCAGGCGCCTGTAGTCCAGCTACTTGGAAGGCTGAAGCAAGAGAATCACTTAAGCCCAAGAGTTTGAGGTTGCTGTGAGCTGTGACGTTACAGCACTCTACGGAGGGTGATAAAGTGAAACTCTGTCTCAAAAAAAAAAAAAAGATTTTATTTTACTCCACACTAGTTTAGACTCATAAATTTCTACTTTTTCAGTGGTTTACAATTGATTACTGTAAGTTTATTATTTTGATGTTTACATAATCCCGTTTGGCCGGTAGGAGGCCCCTCCCTTCAGGCTGGTTCCTATGCCCCAGTTATCTCATCTTTTTTTTTGTTTTTTTACATTTATTTTCTATAATTGCTTATTTTAGATATTCTTGCTCTGTAATTTAATGGTACTAAATTAACTAATACCACAAGATAATGTTTCCAGTTTTACATACTGAAGTTACTAAAGGAAATGAGGGTAGAATCAGTAACC
>CAUYRH010092011.1:0-14637 GCA_963574655.1 Perodicticus potto | reverse complement strand
TTCATGAGTGAAATTGGTCTGAAATTCTCCTTTTTAGTTGGACATTTTCCTGGTTTTGGTATCAGGGTGATGTTTGCTTTGTAGAATGTATTGGGGAAGATTCCTTCCTCCTCAATATTTTGGAATAATATCTGCAGTATGAGAATAAGCTCTTCTTTGAAGGTTTGATAGATTTCTGTTGTGAAGCCATCCGGACCAGGCATTTTTTTGTTGGGAAATTTTTTATTGTTTCTTTGATCTCAGTGCTTGAAATTGGTGATTTCAATTTCAGGAGATCTATTTCTACCTGGTTAAGTCTAGGGAGAGGGTGTGATTCCAATATTGATCCATTTCCTTCACATCCACTTCCTTGTCAAATTTCTGGGCATATGGCTGGTCCAAAGGTAGTGAGTTATCTTACTTGATTGTTCACAGTCAGTTACAGATTGAACTCTTTGTTCTACTCTTTCTCCTATTCTCACTACTGCACTTGACTAGTCTTAAAAAAAATTTTCTGGGCATAGAGTTTCTTGTAGTATTCAGAGATAATCTCTTGTATCTCTGTGGTATCTGTTGTTATTTCCCCTTTCTCTGTTCTGATTGAGGTTACTAGAGATTTTACTTTTCTATTTCTAGTTAGTCTGGCCAAAGGTTTATCTATTTTATTTTATTTTTTTCAGAAAACCAACTCCTTGTTTCATTGTCACCTCAGTTCTTTCTTTCTTGCATTTTTGCAGTTTGTACTTGACTCAGAATAATTTTAAGTTTTATATTATCTGTATATTTGTATTTTATCACTCATGAGCCAGCATCTATATTGCCTGCATTTTCTTCAACGTGTATAAAATTGCATTTCTTAGAATAAAAAGGAGCTATCTAGATGATAAAGATGTTCTTTGGGAGGCACGAGCCATCACATCTTCAGTGCATAATGTAATTGGTGCATCATATCAAAGAAACAAGTCTCCGAAGTCTCAGACCATTACATATGCACCAAAACCCTGAGGAGATAGAAGGGATTATTGTAAGAAATGTCTGTTTTTTTAAACTTTGCCTTAAAAACAACATTTTTAAAAATCACAAGCAGTGAATTGAAAATCTTTTTTTTTTTTTTTTTTTTTTTTTTAGACAGAGTCTCACTATGTCACCCTCAGTAGAGTGATGTGGCATCACAGCTCACAGCAACCTACAACTCTTGGCCTCAAGAGATTCTCTTGCCTCAGCCTCCCAAGTAGCTGGGACTACAGGGGCCCAACACAATGCCCCGCTATTTTTTGGTTGCAATTGTCATTGTTGCTTAGCAGGCCTGTGCCGGGTTTGAACCCACCATCCTAAATGTATGTTGCTGGCTCCCTGCCGACTGAGCTATGGACACTGCCTGAATTGAAAATCTTATTCTTCAGTGCAAAGATTCAGCTGTGGCTGATTCAAAAAATATTAGTTTAAATTTCTTTTGGGGAACCTAAGTTGTCAAAAAGTACCTGAAATTCCACAGGCTAATTGAAACAAAAAGTTCTCTTAAGGCAAAAGTTAAATACAAATTGCGTCTTATCTTGATGGTTGTAATATTGTCAAAGTTGCTGCCTGATGACAGTAACTTTCTTTCATAATCACTTGCTACACAGAAGATCTTTGTTAAATCGAAAATTCTTTACCAGAAAGTTTCTTTTAAATAACATTTCTAAAAAATCATTCAAAAGAAAGAGCATGGGTGGTGCCTGTGGCTTGCTGAGTAGGGTGCTGGCCTCATACTGAGGGTGGCGTGTTCAAACCCGGCCCGGCCAAACTGCAACAAAGAAAAGAAGAAAAAAAAAAAGAAAAGAAAGAAAGAGTAGCTAGTCATTTGTGTAGTAATTTTCTTTTTAAGCTTTTAAAACTGTGATCAGATCCTAGTGTGGGGGGGGATGAAAAACTTCCCGTTTGACCCAAAAAGTTTCACTGAAAGATCAATTCACATTAAGGCAGATTAAGAAAAGAAAGAGATCACAAATTTATTTACTGTGCAAATGGGGAGAATTACAGAGTGATTTACTCAGTATCCCAACAAGGCCTAGAAGTTTATATCCCTTCATTTTAGAGAGGATGAGGGAATATAGGTAATTTTACTGAGGTTTTTACACAGGTAGAGGGAAAGCCCCTTCCAATACCTTTTGATCTTTAAGGCCCTTGAATTCAAAATATTCTTTATATAATGCAAAATACTCTTTATTCCAAGGAGTTGTATTTTGGAATGAAATTCCCTGGGCTCCTTCACTAGACTTTGTGCCCAATTATAAAGACTGAGCTTACGTGTATGGCACTGTAATCAGACAAAACCACTCTCCAGAATGTGAGATCTGACAATTAAGTTCATGAACTTGCCACCGTGCGCTTACGTTGGCATTGTTGTACAAACAACAAGGTTTCATAACCTTGGTATGTTAGCGTCTCACAGTTGTGTTCATGTAGATGTGTGGTGGTGTCTTGCTGAGTTGCATTCATTATTGTTGCATGTTTTTGGCGTCCCATTGCAAGAATGCTGGAGAGTGAATTAGAGCAACAAACAAACATTTGTTCTGGGAGACCAAGGCAGGTGGATCCCCTGAGCTCAGGAGTTAGAGACCAGCCTGAGCAAGAGCAAGACCCTGTCTCTACTAAAAATAGCTGAGCATTTTGGTGGGTGCCTATAGTCCCAGCTACTTGGAAGGCTGAGGCAGGAGGATCACTTGACTCCAGGAGTCAGAGGTTGCTGTGAGCTATGACTCCATTGCACTCTAGCCTAGGTGACAGAGTGAGACACTGTCTCAAAAAAAAAAAAAATGAACATTCATCAATTTCTTGTTAAACTTAACAAGAGTGGAAGTGAAATCAGGGACGTGTTACTCTAAGTTTATGAGGATAATGCCATGGAGAAAATGGCAGTGGACAGATGGATTAAATATTTTTCTTTCTTTCTTTTTTTTTTTTCTTTGTTCTGAGACAGAGTCTTACTTTGTTACCCTTGGTAGAGTGCCATGGAGTCATAGCTCACAGTAACCTCAAACTCTTAGGCTCAAGTGATTCTCTTGCTTCAGTCTCCCAAGTAGCTGTGACTACAGGTGCTCCTCACAATGCCTAGCTATTTTTAGAGACTGGGTCTCACTCTTGCTCAGGCTGGTCTCAAACTCCTGACCTCAAGCAATCCTCCCACACTGGGTTCCCAGAGTGAAACCCTGGGATTATAGGCGTGAGCCACCAAGCCGGCCTTGGATTAAATGTTTTTCTGAGGGGAGAGAAAGTGACACCAATGAAGAGACATCAGGGTGGCCAGTAATGAACAGAACAGATGAAAACATTGTACAGATTCATCAAATTGTGCATCAAAATCATCAGCTGACTGTGAGAAGCATTGTAAACCAAGTAAACATTGATGGAGAAATAGCTGGGAAAATCTTAACTCAACGTCTTGGCCAACAACTCATGGCTCTTGCATCACCATAATGCACCAGTTCACAAGGCACTGTGTATAAGGGAGTTTTTAGCCAGTAAACAAATAATTGTATTGGAACACCCTCGCTGCTCCCCTGGTCTGGCCCCCAATGACTTTTTGCTTTACCTATAGATAAAGGAAATATTGGAAGGAAGACATTTTGATGACATTCAGTACATAAAGGGTAATTCCAGAGAAAAAGTTCCAAAATTGCTTTGAAAGTGAACTAGGCACTGGAGTCAGTACATAGCAAGTGGAGTACTTCAAAGGTGATTGCAGTGCTAGTCAGCAATGTAGTACTTTTTCTAGGATGAGTTTGCAAACTTAATTGTCAGACCTCATACATGTTTAGCCCTTTTACTTTTTTTTTTTTTGCCACTCCTATGTTTTTAGCTATCTATAGACATCTTCATTTGGGTTTCTTAAATTTGTGTTTCCTCAAATCCCTTTTTTATATAAATAAACTAATTTTTCTTTCCCCCACCTTTCTATTTCTCTGGTATTCATCTATATTTCCTACCTAGAAATCTTGGTGTCACCATGAACACATATCTTTCTTTCATTAATAAATATTTATTGAGCATCTACCTTGAGCCAGGTTCCACACAAAATGCCAGGACATAATGTCAGCTCTCAAGATGCTCTATATTCATATTGTAACTGAGTTGTGTTGTTATCTGATTAATGCAAAGGCATGTAGAAAATGAGAAATGGTATCTACTGTTATTTTTAATATTGCCAGAGTTTTCAAATGTCTTAGATTCATCCTGTTCATAAGCTAGGATTTAGATAGTGAAAAAGAGAGCCATGTAACCACTGATATTCTGTGGAGACAAGAAAAAGTTGTTTCAATATCTGTGGTTGCAGGTCCTTCATTTTAGTATTGTTGTTCAGTCTACATCCTGAATTTGTTGTTTTCAGGCTTAGCTTTATTTTATGCATGTTATTAACCTTATTCATCTTGTGTCAGATTCAGTAGAAGCAGAGCCTGAGACAGGGATTTGGTTGCATAAGATGTACTGAAGAAAATACTCTTTAGGAAAATCAACATACACAAATCAGTAGCCCTAATATACACTAATAACAACAAAGCTTAGAATCAATCAAATCAAGAACACAATCCCATTTGCAATAGCTGGTAAAAATTACCTTGGTATACACTTAATTGGGAAGGTGAAAGATCTCTACCAGGAGATATATAAAATACTGGTGAAAGAAATTGCAGATGATACAAATAAATAGAAAAGAAATGTCCCATACTCATGGAAAAATCGATATCATGAACATGACCATAGTGTCCATAGCAATCTATAGATTTTATACAATTCCTATTGAAATACCAATGACATTTTTCACAGAACTAGAAACAAACCTAAAATTCATATGGATCAAAAAAAAGATAAATACAATAAAAAAATAGCCAAAGTGATACTAAGCAAACACATCACATCTGGAGGCATCACATTACCCAACTTTGAATTATACTACAAAGGTATAGTAACCAACACAGTGTGATACTGGTATAAGAGTAGGCACATAGACCAATAGAACAATATAGTTCTCAACTTGTGGGTCACAACCCACAGGAACTATATTAAAGGGTTGCCCATCATCAGTGTTAGATGCCTATTAGTGTAATAGTAATTTAGGAAGCTAGGTTAGAAGTTTGTTTAAAAACTTTGAAGCTCTACATTTGATAAGTTTCACCAGTACCCTACTAAGATGCACCATAGGTGTGATCCCATCAATTGCCCTCCCTCCACCCAGAAAATGCTATGAGGGCTATCTCTCACAGTACGATCAAAATGTTTCTGATTGTATATGAAGCACATTCTGCCCTATGATTGCACCAATGTACACAATTATGATTTAATAAAATTATTAAAAAAAAAAAACTTTGAAGCTAAGCCTAGTAAAAATGCTGTGAATGAGACTTCTGGTTTTCAGTTCTGCATGTAAGAAGCTTAGAAGTCATCACTCCATCCTAATAAGAAAAAACTGAAAAAAAAAAAAAAAACCTGAAAAACCAAGAACTATTATTTGATCTAAAAGAGAAATGAGATCATGGGGCAAACCACTTCCCCCAGTAATTAGAAATACAGAGAATCGGCTCAGAGCCTGTGGCTCAACAGGCTAAGGCGCCAGCCACATACACCTGAGCTGGCAGGTTTGAATCCAGCCCGAGCCCGCCAAACAACAATGACGGCTGCAACCCAAAAATGGCCGGGCATTGTGGTGGGTGCCTGTAGTCCTAGCTACTTGGGAGGCGGAGGCAGGAGACTCGCTTGAGCCCAGGAATTGGAGGTTGCTGTGAGCTGTGATGTTATAGCACTCTATTCAGGGTGACAGCTTGAGGCTCTGTCTCAAAAAAAAAAAAAAAAAGGAAATACAGAGAATCACAATTTATCAGAACAGAAACTTCTGAAGGAAATCAGTGCTGGGGCAGGAAAACCTGAAGTGTAATTGAAGAATTGCTGAAGACTGAGTGTGGACAACTCTGAGAGTCAAAAACTCCAGAGGGACTCAGTCACTGGGGACACTTTTTAAAGTTTTGCACCCAAGAGCTTGACCAGGTCTCACAGTAAATTGGAAAAAAATCTCAAACTTCCAGCATGAGGAAGGGAAAAAGAACCATTTTGAAATATGGCAGAGGGCGGCTCCTGTGGCTCAGTGGGTAGGGTGCCAAGCCCCATATACCGAGGGTGGTGGGTTCAAACTCCACCCCAGCCAAACTGCAACAAAAAAATAGCGGTGTGTTGTGGCCGGTGCCTGTAGTCCCAGCTACTCGGGAGGCTGAGGCAAAAGAATTGCCTAAGCCCGAGAGCTGGAGGTTGCTGTGAGCTGTGATATCAGAGGGCTCTACTGAGGGTGACAAAGTGAGACTCTGTCTCCAAAAAAAAATTAAAAAAAAAAAAGAAAGAAACATGGCAGAGCATTTTATTCTTTAAAAGTCTGCCTTCCTGGGGCGGCGCCTGTGGCTCAATGAGTAGGGTGCCGGCCCCATATGCCGAAGGTGGTGGGTTCAAACCCAGTCTTGGCTGAACTGCAAAACAAAATAAAAGTCTGCCTTCCTGAGAAACTATTTAACCAGAAGCTAACCTGCTAGGATTTTATCAGTATCTAACTGTCTTGGGGAAAGGAAAATACCCAAGTCCAGTCCAGTTTAGCCATCGTGTCCCAACAAAGTAGGAGGGAGGGAAGACTGAGAAGCACTTGTAAAGTTCATAGTCCATAGCAGTGTTTTCCAACCTTTTTTTTATCTCATGGCACACTTGAATCTAGAGTTAAACTTCTGTGGCACACTTAAATTATGTTGATTAAAAAAAAAACATAAAAAGAGAATATACTTACTGTGCTTTGAACTTCTTTTGAAAATAATTTAATTAATGATCTTTAAAAATGTTCTCAGCACATCTAAGATCTTCTCACGGCACATTGGTTGAAAATCACTGGTCCAGAGGCATAAGCACACTAAGAAACCAAGAACTAAATGTAGTGTTTCCTTTCCTCCAATGTCTTGCCTCCACATTATAGAGGTCTATTTACAGCTGTTCCTCTTACCCAGTACATCATGTTCACTCTCACAAAAAAAGTATAAAGCATATGAAAAGGCAAAAAATACAGTCTTAAGAGATTGAACAAATATCAGAACCAGAGTCAAATATGGCAGGAATGTTAGAATTTTCAGACTAGGAATTTTTAAAAACTATGATTAATGCAAAAAGTAGACAACATGTAAGAATAAGTGGATAATGTAAGCAGAGAGATGGAAATTCTCAGGAAGAACCAAAAAGAAATGCTTGAGGTTAAAAATGCTGTAATAGAAATGAAGAATGCCTTTGATGGATGGACTTATTAGTTGGCTAGACATAGCCAAGGAAAGAATCTCCACCCATGAGGATATGACAATAGAAACATTTAAAACACTCAAACCGAAAGTAAAACAGAATATCCAAGAACTGTGGAACAATTACAAAAACTATAACATACATGTTTGAGTAACGGGAATACCAAAAGGAGAAGAGAGAAAGGAACAGAAGCAAAAATGACTGAAAATTGACCCAAGTTAATGTTGGACATCAGACCACAGATCCAGGAAGCTCAGAGATCACAAAGCATAATAAATGCTCAAAAAACTATGCCAGGGCACATCATATTCAAATTTCAGGAAATTAAAGATAAAGAAAAAAATCTTGAAGGAACCTTGAGGAAAAAAAAACAACTTATCTGTAGAGGAACAAAGATAAGGATTACATTTGACTTCCCCCCAGAAACCATGCAGGCAAGAAGAGAGTGGAGTGAAATCTTAAAAATTTAAGTGTTCAAAGATTAAAGTGTTAAGAGAAAAAAGCCACCAGCCTAGAATTGTGTACCTTGCAAATTTATCATTCAGAAGTGAAGGAGATGCCCTGGTGAGGTGGCTCATGCCTGTAATCCTAGCACTCTGGGAGGAGCTCAGGAGTTTGAGACCAGCCTGATTAAGAGCAAGACCCCGTCTCTACTAAAAAATAGAGAAAACTAGCTAAGCATCATGGCAGGCACCTATAGTCCCAGCTACTTGGGAGTCTGAGGTAAGAGGATTGCTTGCATTAAATTGCATATATTAGAAAAGAAGAAAGATCTAAAATGAATTATCTAAGTGGTCACCTTAAGAAACTAAAGAAAGAAGAGCAAATTAAATCCAAAGCATGCAGAAGAACAGAAATAATCAAACTGAGCAGAAATCAATGTTATTGAAAATAGGAAAACAATTGAGAAAATCAACCAAAAAGAAAGAAAGAAAGAGGGGCGGTGCCTGTGGCTCAAGGAGTAGGGCACCAGCCCCATATACCAGAGGTGGCAAGTTCGAACTCGGCCCCGGCCAAAAACGGCAAAAAAGAAAGAATGAAAATCAACAAAATCCAAAGTTAGTTCTTTGAAGAAAATGAATAAAATTAATGCCTTGCTAGCCAGGCTAAGAAGAAAATAATAAAACTCCACTCATCCCTTGGTATACACAATGGCCTGATTTCAGGACCACATACATATATAAAAATCTACATATACTCACGTCCCACAATTGGCCCTGCAGATCCTCATATATGAAAAGTCAGCCTATATATATGGTTTCACATTCATTGAATGTTCTATTTTTAATCTTCAATCCATGTTTGGTTGATAAAATCTGCATATAAGTGGGCCCACATAGTTCAAATCTGTGTTGTTCAAGGGTCAACTACAATAATATTAGAAGTAAAAGAGGAAACATCACTACAGAGCCTATGGATATTAAAGATAATAAAGAAATACTATGAAAGACTCTATGCTCACAACTTTGATGACGCAGAAGAAATGGATTGATTCTTTGAAAAACATATTCTGCCAAACACACAAAAAGAAATTAGAAAATCTGAATTGGCTTATCTATTTAAGAAATTGAATCAATAATTAACAATTTTTCCAAAACAGAAAGCACCTGACTGACCCAGATGGGTTCACAGCTGAATTCTGAATGAAGAAATTATATCAATTCTGTACAATTTCTTTCAGAAGATATAAGCATAGGAATACTTCCTAACTCATTTTAGGAGGCCAGCATTGCTCTAATCAGACAAATATTACAAAAAGAAAACTATAGACCAGTATCTGTCATGCACATATATGCAAAAATCCCCAACAAAAATCAAACTTAACAATGGGCCGGGTGCAGTGGCTCATGCCTGTAATACTAGCCCTCTGGAAGGCTAAGGCGGGTGGATTGTCTAAGCTCACAGGTTTGAGACCAGCCTGCGCAAGTGCAAGACCCCCACCTCCCCCCACCCTGTCTTCAAAAAAAAAAAAAAGAGACAGACCTGGCCATTGTGGTCTGGCACCAGTAGTCCCAGGTACTTGGGAGGCTGAGGCCAAGAGAATCGCTTGAGCCCAAGAGTTTGAGGTTGCTGTGAGCTATGACTCCTCAGCACTCTACTGAGGGTGACAAAGTGAGCCTCTGTCTCCAAAACAAAACTAAACAAAAAAAAAGTATATAAAAAAATAAATAATTACATGCCATGACCAAATATGATTTATTCAAAGCATGCAAAACTGGCTCAACATTCAAAAATCAATTAATGTAATCCATCACATAAAAAAGGCTAAAGAAGAAAAATCACACACTCATCAATAGATGCAGAGAATGCAGTTAACAAAATCTAACACCCATTCAGATAAAAAGTCTCAGTAAATTAGCAATGGAAGAGAAGTTCCTCAAATTGATAGAGAACATCTATGAGAAGCCTACAGCTAACTTAGTGGCCTAGCTAGTAACTTACCCACTAAAATCAGGACCAAGTTAAAGATGTCCCCTCTCACTACTCCTTTTCATCTTTACACTGGAGGTTCTAGTTAAATCAGTAAGATGCAGAAAGGAAATAATATGTATACTTATTGGGAAGGAAAAAATAAAATTGTCTTTGTTCATAGGTGAAATGGTTGTCTATGTAGAAAAGTTGAATGAATTAATAACAAAAATACTCCTATAGGTTTCCAGGATATGAAGTTAAACTAAAAATTTAATTACTTTCCTATATATCAACAATGAACAAGTGGAATTTGAAATTAAAAGGCAGTATCTTTTACATCAGCACTCCTCCAAAATAAAATCCTTAGGTAGAGATCCAACAAAATATGTAGAAGATCCATATGAGTAAAAACTACAAAACTCTTTTTTTGGGGGGTGGGAAGGACAGAGTCTCAAGCTGTCGCCCTCAGTAGAGTGCTGTGCTGTCACAGCTCACAGCAACCTCAAACTCTTGGGCTTAAGAGGTTCTCTTGTCTCAGCCTCCAAGGAGCTGGGACTATAGGTGCCCACCACAAGGCCTGGCTATTTTTTGGATGTAGTTGCCACTGTTGTTTGGCAGGCCTGGGCTGGATTCGAACCCTCCCCTTCGAACTAGCTGCTTCAGCTACAGGCGCTGAGCCTACAAAACTCTTAAGAAATAAGAATTAAATAAATGAACACATATTCCATGTTTATGAACAGGAATACACAATATTGTCAATGTGTCTATCTTTTGCCACTTGATTTATAGATTTGATGCAATCTCAATTAAAATCCCAGCAAGTTATTTTTTTTTTCAGATATTGACAAATTGATTCTAAAGTTTATGTGCAGAGGCAAAAGACCCAGAATAGCCAACACAATATTGACAAAGCTGAAGCGCTGACACAGCCCTACTGCAAGATTTACTATAAAGTTACAGTAATCAAGGCCATGTGTTACTAATGAAAAAAACAGACAAACAGATCAATGAAACAGACAATAGCCAAGAAATATACAATAGTGGAATTGTGGATATTAGAGGCAGAAAAACATAGAGGAGAGAGGAAGATAGGGAGACAGGTTAGTTAATGGATACAAAATTACACCTAGATTGGAGGAATGAGCTCTGGTGTTCTGTAGCACTGTAGAATGAAGATAGTTAACTATAATTTGTTGTATATTTTCAAAAAGCTAAACCAAGCACAGCTGTGCATGCCTATAATTCCAGCTCCTCGGATGCTGATGTAGGAGGATCACTTGAACTCAGGAGTTGGAGGCTAGCCTGGGCAACATAGTAAGACCCCATCTCTTAAAAAACAAAAAAGCTAGAAGATAGGATTTTGAATGTTCACAACCCAAAGAAATGATAAACGTTTGAGGTAATGGACATGTTAATTACCTAATTTGATCATTACACGTTGTATACATGTATAGAAATATCACTTTATATCCTATGACCCATACAGTAAATATGCATCAACTAAAATAAAAGGAAAATGAAAGAAATATACTCACACAAATATCCAGTTTGCTGGGAGGTAAGGTCCATGAGAGCAAGGATCTTCATTCAAATCTTTGATAAAGGGGCAAAGTCAATACAGTGGAATAAAGATAGTCTTTCCACAAATGATGCTGGAACAACTGGATATCTACATGCAAAAAACAACCTCAATGAATCTATACACACACCATACACCCTTTGCAAAAATTGACTCAAGTGGATCACTAACCTAAATGTAAAATATGAAACTATGAGACTCCTATAAAATGCAGATAACCTTGGTTTGTTAATGACTTTTTAAATAGGACACAAAAGGCATGATCCACAAAAGAAATAATTGATAAGCTTGGTTTCATTTAAAATAAAAAAAAAAAAAATGCTGCTCTGCCAAGGACATTGTCAATCAAATGTAAAGCCACAGACCGGAAGAAAATATTTGCACAGGCATATCTAATAAAAGTCTGTTATCCATAATATACAAAGGACTCTGAAAACTCAACAATAAGGAAACAAACAACCTGATTAAAAAGTGGTCCAAAAATTCTAACAAAAACCTCATTAACGAATGTGTATACGCACACACACATATATGCCGAGCACGGTGGCTCATGCCTGTAATTCTAGCACTCTGAGAGGCGGGTGGATTGCTTGAGCTCAGGAGTTAATGACCAGTCTGAGCAAGAGGGAGACCCCATCTGTACTAAAAATAGAAAAACTAGCTGGGTGTTGTGGCAGGTGCCTTTAGTCCCAGTTACATGGGAGGCTGAGGCAAGAGGATTGCTCAAGCCCAAGAGTTTGAAGTTGCTGTGAGCTATGACCCGACAGTACTCTACCCAGGGTGACAGTGTCAAAAAGAAAAGAAAAGAAAAAGAAATGTGCTATCAAGCTATGAAAAGACATGGAGGAAACTTAAGTGCATATTACCAGTAAAAGAAGACAATATGAAAAGGCTACATACTATATGACATTCTGGAATAAGTGAAAATATGCAGACAGTATAAAGAGCAGGGCTTTGACCAGGCTTGGTGGCTCATGCCTGTAATCCCAGCACATTGTGAGGCTCAGTTAGGAGGATCTCCCTGAATCCAGGAGTTCAAGACAAGGCTGGGCAACATAGCAAGACCTTGTCTGAGAAAAACAAAAAAATTTAAAAAAAAAATCTCAGTGTTTGACAGAGGTTAGGAATGAAGGAAGAATGAATAGGCAGAGCACAGGGTTTTGTTTTGTTTTTAGGGCAGTGAAACTACTCTGTATGATACTGTAATGTTGGGTATATGTCATTACAGATTTGTCTAAACCCATAGAAGATACAACACCAAGAGTGAACCCTAATGTGCAGTATGGACTTTGGGTGATTATGATGTATCAATGCAGGGTCATCAGTTGGAGGCTATGCATGTGTGGGGGTGAGGGGTAGGGGAAATCTTTGTCTCTTCCACTCAATTTTGCTGTGAATTTGCTGGGCAAGATGGCTCACACCTATAATCCCAGCACTCTGGGAAGCCGAGGTGGGAGGATCACCTGAGCTTGCAAGTTTAAGGCCAGCCTGAACTAGAGAGAGATCTCATCTCTAAAAATAGCCGGGCATTGTGGTAGGTGCCTATAGCCCCAGTTACTTGGAAGACTGAGATAAGAGAATTGCTTGAGTCTAAGAGTCTGAGGTTGCTGTGAGCTATGATACCACAGCACTCTACCAGGGGCAACAAAGTGAGACTGTCTCAAAAAAAAAAAAAAATTGTGGCAGTGCCTGCAGCTCAGTGAGTAGGGTGCTGGCCCCATATACCGAGGGTGTCAGGTTCACACCTAGCCCCAGCCAAACTGCAACAACAACAACAACAAAAATTGCTGTGAATTTAAAATTGCTCTAGGACGGCGCCTGTGACTCAAAGGAGTAGGGCACCAGTCCCATATACCGGAGGTGGTGGGTTCACCAGCCCCGGCCAAAACTGTAAAATTGCTCTAAAAATAATCTCTTTTAAAAGTGCTGCAAATGAAAATTTTGTTATTTTGCAGTAATTTAATCTGACGATCCTATGTTATAATCCTGCAGCTCCCTCCTCCCGCTCTTCACTTCCCACCCTTGATGCTCTTGATCTCTCCTACCTTGTTCTATCTTTTCTTTTTCTACATCACTTATTTCCTTCAAATGTACAATTTACCTATTTATTTTGTTTATTGTATGCTTCCTTTGTTCATTGATGTATCCTAAGAGCCTAGAACAGTCTGTGACACATATTAAGACCTTAGTACATATTTCTGAACAAATGAACAGATGAGTGAATGCATCACAGGCAATGACTTGTTTCCGTGCTCTGGGTTCCCGGGGTTCAAGGTCTTGATCAGGTGGTGAAGGGCTAACAGAGTTGTTAGAATTCTCTAAGATACCAGCTACTGTCAGAGATCATAGGGGCTGGTGTTGAGAGGAGGTATCTACCTCAACAGATTTTCAATGAGTCCCAAACTTATCTGTTTTGGGGGAATGATGCTTGGTAGAATATATCAACAAGGAGGAGAATGGTGTGTTTGGTTTTAGAGCTGGGAAGGACAGGCTCATACTGACTTTACCTATGGCAGATGGTTCATTTTTTTTTTTTTTTTAAGAGACAGAGTCTCAATTCGTTGCCCTTGGTAGAGTGCATGGCATCACAGCTCACAGCAACCTTCGGCTCTTGGGCTTAGGCGATTCTCCTACCTCAGCCTCCCGAGTAGCTGGGACTACAGGTGCCCAACACAGTGCCCGGCTATTTTTTTGCTGCCGTTTGACCAGGGCCGGGTTTAAACATGCCATTCTCAGTATATGGGGCTGGTGCCCTACTCACTGAGCCACAGGTGCTACCCCCATTTTTTTTTTTTTGACAGAGTCTCACTCTGTTGCCCAGACTTGAGTGCTGTGGCCTCAGCCTAGCTCACAGCAACCTCAGACTCCTGAGTTCAAGCCATTCCCCTGCCTCACCCTCCTGATAAGCTGGGACTACAGCACCTTCCCCTGCCTGCCCCCGCCAAACACCTGGCTATGTTTTTTTTTTTTTAATTAAATCATAGCTGTGCATATGGTTTCATATACAATCTGAAATAGTTTCATCAAACTGGTTAACATAGCCTTCATGGTATTTTCTTAGTTATTGTGTTAAGACATTTATATTCTACATTTAGTAAGTTTCACCTATACCCTTCTAAGATGCACCGTAGGTGTAGTCCCACCAATTACTCTCCTGCCACCCATCCTTCCCCCTCCCCTCCCCTCCCTTGCCCCTTTTCCCATATTCTTATACTATAATTGGATTATAGCCTTCATATGAAAGCTATAGATTAGTTTCATAGTAGGGCTGAGTACATTGGATACTTTTTCTTCCATTCTTGAGATACTTTGCTAAGAAGAATATGTTCCTGGCTAAGTTTTTGTAGAGATGGGGTCTTACTCTTGCTCAG
>CAUYRH010092010.1:0-26976 GCA_963574655.1 Perodicticus potto | reverse complement strand
ATTGGTGCAATCATGGGGCACAATGTGCTGACTTTATATACAATCTGAAATATTTTCATTGAACTATTTAACATAGCCTTCATGGCCTTTTAATCACTACATGAAGACAATTATAGTCTACATTTAGTAATTTTCACTTGTACCCTTGTAAGATGCACCGTAAGTGTGATCCCACCAATCACCCTCCCTCCACCCATTGCATTCAGTCTTAATCTTTTAATGAACATGTTCCTTGGCTATGAACTTCACAAGTGTTTTTTAGTTCTTCTCCCCACCCCCATAGTTGAGACAGGACATGGTCAGTTAAGCTTTGTTAAAATCCCAATAGGTTAGGTTCTGATAGAACTGTTCTCTTGAGGCAAAAAATCATTGCTAAAAAGAACAGAATGCTCTGCTGTATTTCAGCTCCTCCTCTACTTTCCCTGCCAGAAACACAAGAGAATTTGTCTCTGCTACTTACCCCGAAAAGCTGATCAAGTTCTTGGATGTAAAACTCTCATAAGTTATAGGGGCCTTGCCTACAACTACACCACCCCCAGAGTTTTTAACTTTTAAGATTTAGGTATGCTGGAGCCTCTAGCAACTTGTCAGTTATATTTCGGTTTCTGCTGGGAATTACTACCTGTCTCTCCAATTTTGAGAACCAATTTTCCTTGTGTCCCAACTTCTCTGATTGATGTAAAAAGCGTTATTGATTACTGTAGTTTGTTCAGCTTTTTATCTGTTCTGAGGTGGAGTGAAGACTTCCAAGCTCCTCAGGGCTCAACTCCAGGGTGCATATTTACCTTGCGTGTTGCATCTGCCTTCTCACCAGAAGCTGAGCTCCATGAAGATAGGTAGGCTTGCCTGCTTCGTTCTATGCTGTACATGCAGTTCTGTCAACAGTACCTGACACAATGTGAAAATATTGGTTAAATAAATTGGTTATCCTATTTCAGAACCCCAAATTCAGGCTTATGTACCCAAGCACAGCTAAAGCCAAATGCTGAGACACTGGTATAGAGAGAAGTCTATTTGGCCAAAATGAGAAGAGAGGAGAGCAGGATCTCTTTGATCTGCCTTGTCACAGAAATGGTGCAGTGAGCTTTTATGTGGGGTGGGGAGGAAAGTTTGGGAAAGTCTGTTTTCCTTTCAGTCTCAGATAAAGCCTTGAGTACTAGACTTCTGGATCTCAGCAGATATTTGCAACTTTTTCAGGGACAATCATTCCTCTGCCAAACTAACTCATAGATTCTCCTCGAGACCCTGGAGTTACCTCCTCCCACTTGACAAAGAAGTAGTGCATCACAGTTAATAATTTCTGTGAGAACAAGGGGTGCTGAGCAGGAAGAAAGCCATTAACATGTGTGGAAAATCAAGGTCCGAGTCCAATTTTACATTATATGTAGGTCATTAAACATGCCTTGGAACTAAATTTTCAAGAGGCCTAGCCACAATCCTGGAACCAGTCTCTTCTCACTCAGCACAGTCATCGTATGACACATTTATCTTTCAAAATAAGCCAAACATCACCAGTTCCATGCTTGAAATTCTTTAGTGATTTTTACAAGGTAAAATTCTATATATTTTTCTTATACTTGGTTATGCAGGTTACTCTGCAAACAGACCTCAAAACTGCCCTCTTGCCATTTCTTCCTGTCTCACACATCTGAGTCCCCTCTGCACCTGCTATAGTTTGTCCCAGACCCATTGCCTGATATGTGATTTGCCCAACAACTCCTTAATCCTACAAAAAGAAGTCTGAACATTAGCCGCTTTGCAACCATCTTCCAACCCTTTAGAAGATTAACTGCGGTTCTCTTTATTATTATGTCTGCAAGAACTCCCCCATGGCAAGACACTGTACCTTCTTAGACCTGCCTCTTTCAGTTGGCAAAGCTTTTCTTTAAAGAATATAGACTAGACCTTACTTGGTCTGTTAAAAAAAATGTTTGACATATGTTTAATAAACAATAATGATTGAATTGGATGAAGTTAGGAAGGGATTACCTTGGTTCTGGGGATGTAGAGACATTTCCCCACCCTAGACTTTTCCATGTCCTGGCATTCACTGGCATTTCATGTGTACTGTCCCAATAATAAGTGAGGAAGGCTATCACTGAAGGAGACCAGCCTGGGCCCAGTCATTCCTAACACGAATGCCTCTGCCTTCTGAAACTCGCTTGAGGCACTGAAGATAAGTCAGTTGCTCTCCTCTGAGAGGCTAGAACTCCCAGCAGAATGCATTTCGGTCCTCTCCATTCTTGCTTTGGTTTTGTAAGGAAGGCAATTGAGAAAAGTTGGATTTTAAGTCTCAGAACCAGATAGTAATGAAGTCAGGGCTTCCCCAAAACTACTCACACAGTTTGAGGCTCTGTGATACAGAACTTTGGGGAATCCCCAGCCCCAGGAGAATATTTAGAAATACTCCAATATGTATGTGGATGTATGCACATATACAGCATGCATTCAAGTAACGTGTAAAGTATATTTACAAATATTGTTCCCAGATTTAAGTAAAAAGACAAGAAACAGTGCTGTTTGGTTTTAGCCAGTGAAATGTAGGGATTTACAGAAATTTGCAGCATGGGTCTGAATACTAATTATTTTGGCTTATAGACATGTAGCACATGTGTTTATAAAGAATTAGGTATAAAACTGTGTTGGAGAGAACGCAGAGCTTTATCATTATTAAAGGGTGTAAAGAGTAAATAAAAATTAAAAATGCAAAAAGGAAATAAGGACATACTCAACTCTTAAGACATCTTGCTAGTTTATTTATTATACAACTATCCTTTTGGGGGTATAATTAAAAGTAATTTCTTTTTCAGATAAAATGTTTTCTGAATTTTGTGTGATTCCTGCCTGGTTAAATGCAACCCTGAATTTTGTTTTCATTTACCTTTAATGCCAAGGAAAGGATACTGTTTGTGTTGTGTTATTCTCTGACATCCAAATGAGATCTGTGACATTTACCAGAATATTGAATTCCTGGACAGAAGGCCATTATGTACTTCACTGTTACATTTATATACAGCACTGTCTCTAGTCTAAAATATGTTGTCTGCTTAATTTCCATGTGCCTTATTAGTTCTTATTAGTTTAACTGTATTAATGAAAAGAAAAAATCCCTAAGCGCTATAATTAAATATGCACACAGTGCTTCATCCTATAGCATCTAATGAGGTTTCAAATTTTATTCTGAGATCCTGAAACTCGTATTAAAAAGGACCATGTTCCCCCAGAGTTGTGGTTTTCTTTGCTAATAATAGTATGTAAATGTCAAACAAAACATTACAGGGAAGTGAACATATTACATAGGAAAAAAAATTAAAAATTGGAATTGCTCTGCTAGATGCAGAAGTGTGGCCCTGGGGCTAGTTTGCAGCACCCCTGCTGAAGCCTAGGATCTGTGGGAAGAACTAGGCAGGAGCCTCCATCCGTAGGCAGGGAGACTGTGTGTGGTCCAGGGTGGCAAGCCGGCAGGCCTAACCAGGTGGGGTCGCATTCGCATGGGGGAACTGGTGAGACCCTGACCAGGCCCATGCCAGGATTGCCCAGGTGAGCACATCAGAGCAGTGCTGGGAAGTTGAACAAGGAACATTGCACAGGGAGAGGTCAGGGTAGACAGGTGCACGGTTTTCTGCTGTCTTTATATTCTCAGCCTGTGAAACTCCGTCACTGCTTTGCTTCCACCAGCTCTATTACAGTGGAAGCACATCCTCACACTGCTTTAGGTTGAAAAGCAAAGAACACGGGCGGTACGCCTGTGGCTCAAAGGAGCAGGGTGCCAGCCCCATACACCAGAGGTGGCAGGTTCAAACCCAGCCCTGGCCAAAAACTGCAAAAAAAAAAAAAAGCAAAGAACATCACTGTGTAGTAAAAGTGAAGGTGAAAAGGTGTCATGATTGAACCACAGTTGAGACTGATAGGCTTTTTCATAGTAAAGCAAACAAGACAGATTTATTCCCAGTGTTGGATAGATTTCTGCTTCTTTAGTCGTACATCAGAACAAGAGGTTGGCTTGCTCTGGGTGCATGCTCAGAATTTACCCCCTCTCTAAAGTGATGTGTTTTTCTTTCTGGTATTTTAAACCAAACAAATAGAAAGAACATAACTTATAAAGGACAGAACATGTAGATATTTAGTTTATAAGTATTTAGCTTCAATTGCTTAAAAAATATTTACTGGGATATAGATGGAGATGTGGATACATGATAGATTTATATTTATTCATTATATAGAGAGGTATATGTTCAATTTTGTAAGAACTTTTGCAAGTCCTGCTTTTTCTGAATTTAAATTACTTGCCGGAAGCTTCAGGGCAATCATCTACTCTGGCTAATGGATTTCTGATGGAAGGCAAGTGCGGGGAGTATCTCAACCACGGCCTGAAACCTCGGAAGTGGATTCCAAATTCCTAGGCAAGGGCTGTGACCTGTTCAGTCCCAAAGAGGCAGCACACATGGCGGTATGAACATGGCTGCAGGACACCTGTCAAGGGCGCTGTAACATTTGCTCAGTGGCCCAGGGGAAGAAGGCAGGTAGGGAAGTGCTGCCAGAAAAGCTCCATGAATTGGATCTACATCACCCAAGGTATCGAGGACAAGGGAGAGGAGGGCTTCTGAGCAGGTGCGGATTTGCAGGGATTGGGCTTTTTATCTGTAGCCAGAGGGTACTTTTTATCTCTGTTGCATCAGAGTCCTGCCCTAGATCCTGAGATGAAGCGGGTATAAGAATAATGAGGTGATTTTTATGCAAAAAGATATGATGTCCACAGGAGGAGTAAACAGAAGGCAGCACTCTTGATATGTCACTGTGACAGAGGCCGCACCAAGGCTGTGTGGTCAGCCACGGTCGGGAATGCACCTGTGTGTTTGTCTGTGTGCGTCTGCGGGGGACCCTGAGTGTGTGTGAGGCTGCCCGTCTGTGTATTCATGTGTGTCCGTGTGATGTGTCTGGGTGTGCATCTTTGTGGTGCCTCGGGTTGTGTGCGCCTGGTGTCTGGATATCTGTGTGTTTCTACATGCATGTGTGAGTGGCTGTGGGTTTCTGTTTTTGTGCACTGTGTGTATTTGTGTGTGTATCTGCCTTTATGTGTATCTGTGTGCTTCTACATGTATGTGGCTGTGTGAGTGTCTGTGTGTATCTATGTATGTTTGTGGGTGCCCCTTTGTATCTCTGTGTGTGTGTGAATCTATGTGTGTTTGTATGTGCGCTGTGTGTGCATCTGTCTGCGTGTGTGTGTGTGGCTGTGTTTGTAGCTGTGTGTACGGTTTTGTCTGTTTGACTGTGTCTCTGTCTATGTGTGTATCTAGGTGTGTTTGTATGTGTCCTGTGTGTCTGTGTGTCTGGGTGCACGCAGGGTTGTGTCTGTGAGTGTCTGTATGTGGCTTTGTGTCTGTGTCTATGCATGACTCTGTGTGTCTGTGTGTAGCTGTGTGTGGCCCTCAGCATGGTGACCGGCGCAGGGGCACAGTACCCCCTTCCCGCAGAGAGGAGCAGCAGGAGACTGTGCAGCTGCATTGTCAGAAGTGAACTCTAACAAGCTTTCTTGGGTGACATCAGTGAAAGAGACTGTTTAATGGGAGGGGAAAAAAATGTCAGGTGTCATATGGCAGTGGAGGAGACAAGTTAAGGAAAGCTTGGAATTAATTCTGGGAAACTCTGAAACAGCACTGGAGCCAGGGGAAAGTCAGGGCCATGGAGGCCGAGAGCTCTGCAGACCGTGCACAGGGGACTCAGATGAGGCAGCACGCTCGCTCTGTCCCATCTGTTTGGCTTGGCTGAGGCAGCCACCTGGCACATCCGCTCACTGTTCTGTACTTAATGAGCAACCATGCTTGGAGTCCCTGGCCTTTGGGACCTGCTCATCTGCTTTGGTCACTTGCTTCCCTTCTGAAGTCTGAGAGAGGTCGTGGTTGTTCTTCCCGGGTGACAGAGCTGATGCCCGTCCCAGCATGGAGCCAGGTGGTGTATGACATCGTGGAGGTCTGGCCCAGGGCGGAGCTGCTGACCCGCAGAGAGCCCGAGGCTCGGAGGCTGCTCTCCCAGACCCGGATAACCCGGGCACAGCTGGAAGGTTCTAGCCCCACATCCCTTCCCCCTCTGCCGTTTAGGAGAAGTGCAGTGGTTCTGATCCTCAGATTCTCGTCCCGGCAATAGCACTTTCCTTCTTACCTTCTCCAGGAAGCACATCTCAGAATCAGGAGTGCTACGGCCGTGGAAGAAACAGCGTCACTGGACTCGGTAACCCGACAGGTAAAACTGTCACACGGTCTGATTTCCCAAAGCTCACTGTGGTCAAACGGGCCGGGAGGAGCCTGGATAGGTACGGGGGACGGGACGGGAAGGGAGTGCGCCTGCGCGGCTCTCTGCGGGGGTGGGGGGGTGGGGGGGTGGGCACGTCTGCTGACTGCGCAGATAGAGCTGGGTACCCACCGAAGATGAAAGAGGGGGCTTTATCAGTTCCCCATTTGCTTCAATTGAAAGGAGAAAACCTAGGCTAAGAGTTTAGAAGCTTAAAAACTTAAACAGCTAAGAGCTAGCGTTGTTTGAAAGACAGCCTTTAATCAGGAAAATAGCAAACTAGTAATTTGCTATTTATCCTAACAAGCTGAGTTTCCAGAAATTCTCTCAGAGGTTAGAAAGACTGGAGTCTTCAGTGGGGGTGGGGGGCACATTTAATTACATTTTACAATGAGAAGACAAACAAAATGAATGAGGGTTTGTGCTCTTTTATTTATGCTTTTGTTCTTTATTTGAGGATTCAGAAACAGAAAGTGGCTGGATATAGTGGCTAGATATATCCACAGCTAAGTTCAAAGGTGTATGTCAGATAAAGCGTTTATATAACTAAGAATATGCAGGCCTTCGTAAATTCTTCTTTTATTTTCAAACTTATAGAGAGACAGGGTCAGTTCTTCTGCCACTGACCATAATTCAGTATCAATTGAGAGTAATCCTTCTTTCCAAGTAAGAAAGAGAAATCCCTCTTTCCATATAGCTATCCGAATGCACACATTGAATTTTAAAATATTTCAGAAATATAAAATAAAGAACCAGTGAGAAGGTATATTCAATTCACATGTTGGTAATCCACAAAGAAATAGACCTTTAAAGGTTTGATGGTTAACTGCATAAAAATAATAATGATAATCATAGTATCTGATGACATTTTTTAAACATACCTGGTACCAACTTGCCATAATGCTTTACATATGTTACCACATTCAACCCCCTCTACAAATCTGATAGCTGGATAGCTAATTGTTTGCCTTTTCTGCTGAAGAAATTGGGATGTTAAGGATTTAGCCAAGTTAATACTACCAGGAAGTCATCTGGAAGACCCACGTCTCACACTTGGGGTGGTCTGGCTCCAGAGCACTCATGGTTTCTCACGGTCCAGAAGGGTCAGAGCACCAGGGAGCCCTGTGCACTGTCTTCAGACCTACACCCAGCTCTAAGTCTTCATATGACCTCGCTTTGGATCTACCGTTTTGCCACTGTGAGTGCAGATGTTTGGCATCAGAAATTAAATCTGTAACTTTCTCCTGAACAAATACCCCAGCTGAGGCTAGGTACCTATAATATGGTTACAAATTTGGTAAAAGGATACCTGCAGTTTCTTTAGATGCCTTGGTTTTGTGAAATTATTTCTGTGGATCTTTACGGAAATGTTGAGATACATGCAAATCAAGAAACGTAAAATCAAAGTGGCCACAATGAAGCTCGCTCAGCAACACAGATAAGCTGAGCAAGTTAAAACTTGCAGGGATGAATCAGAAAGGACGCAGCTGACTGGGTTTCTCAGAAGCGAAATAATGGAGCATAACACAGTCTGTTTCAAAACTTTCATAGTGACCTTCTGGTTCTTCATGCAACAGTACACTGAAGTTCATAGAAAATAGGGAGATATATACCCTTTGCAAAACTAAGAATACATCCATGTATTTCGGAAGTGTCAACTGAAGTGCACTTGTGATGAATATGAATGAACAAAAATGCCTTCTACGTATAGCAGCTCTTTGTAAACTGTTAAGCTCAGATAAAGTGAAAGCCAGGGCCACCATCTTGAAAGAGAATTGGGACATGAATGAACAGTAGAAGTTGACATTCTTCAAAATTATCAAGGAGAAAATACTTTGGCTGGGTCAGCATATACAGCTTGCAGGGGTCAACAGTTATGCTTTTAAATTCATTAGCTCACTCATTTTTTGTCCAAATATCTATAGCCAGATATTGAGCTTGTATTAAAGATAGAATAATATATAAAGAAATTATTTGATGGTAAGACTTTACTGTGTAGTAAAAGTGACAGATGAGTATATAAACAATAGCAACACAGCCTCAGAAGCATTATTATAGAGGTAAATTCAAGTGCCCAGGCATCTAAATTAAGGGGTGACCATATGGAAGGAGCCTCATTCTCCATTACCCACTGTGACCTCTCTGCAGAAATTGAACCATACATATCCAACTCTAAAATTCTGAGTATTACTGAAATACTAATGTGCTGCTTTTCTTTCCTGCGGGTGGAACAAGAAGGATGGCAAATGATGAGAAAATCACTGATGTTCCCTAACTGGCAGGTGATTTTCTGTGTACTGAGTATTTTATTCTACGTACCACAATTAATATCCACACTTTCTTTTTCCTCATAACTATTAGGATGGTTTACTTTTGTTAGGGAATCTGGGGACAAAGCGTGTCATCAACTGAGCATTTCTTCAACCAGAGCCACATCCCAAGGTTCTGTGGGAATGTTGGGTTCACATTCCTAGTGGATTTCAGAGGGGATTGGAGAGTTGAAGTGAGTAGAGGACAGACCCTTATCACAAGCCCAGAGCAGTTCACACCCACCCTTAGCAAGGGGAACAGGAGATGGGGCTTGCTAGCTTTAGAATGGGAACTGCTCTAGAGCTTGTGTATGAGAACATGAGCTTGTAAACAATCTACCTGCCATGTGCTTTTGCTGCAGCCACCTCCTACATAATGAGCATAAGCAATTGACTCAGTTACCCTGGGTGAATAATGGTGATTGTGATAACTACACACCAGGACATACACATGAGTCAATGGAAGGCGAGCCATCAGGATGCTGCCTGATACATGATAAGAAATTTATGAGGATTTGCTGTTGCTGTTACCAACACTGCTACCTCCGTTATTATCATTACTAGGGGATGAAATAAGAAGAATATAGGCAAATGTCTTATGGCTATGTCTTATGTTTATGTCTTCTATTTTCTAAATACAAGATAAGCAGATACATCCTAAATATATACACTGCATACTTTACATATGTATTAAATCTACTTTATATACCTATATGTTGTTAATATATAAATTATACATAAATATAAATTATATGTAAATATAAATAAATTGTATTTATGTATTATAAATGTAAATATAATGTAAAGTATACAGCATAGATTTAGAATATGCATTTGCCTTGCAATTAGAGAGTGTTTGTGTTTGTATGGGTATTTGTGGATGTGTGTAAAGTGTGTCCTCACACTGCTTTTTTCATAAACTGTTGTCCCTTCTACCCAAGTCCAAGTGCATCCTGCACTTTTAGCTATAGGGACACATTTCTTCATTTTAAAAGGGTAATTCCTGCAAACAATGGCCTGAGAAGAAAAACAGAGTGCATTCCGTCCTCTAACAGGAGACAGTGTAGTCAGAACCTTCCATTAAAATCACTATGGACTGGTGGAAAGAGGACTCAGCTCTGAAGATGCTCGGATGTGAATTCTTCCGAATTCAATGCATCAGCCATGGGAAGTCTCCTTCCAACCATCCTGCCTTTGACCAAGAAGGGAGGACCAGCTGAGTTTCTCCCCTGAGCTATGGCATAGGTTGTGCTAAATTAAATTAAATTTGGCCTAACGGAGACTCTGTTCTTTGAGTCCTTAGTGAACAACATCTTAGCTTAGTTAAACAAGCTGAAAGCCTAACTTAGGAGTATATTTTTTATTAACAAACAGCTGAGTCTCATGGGCCACTGAATGAGCAGACTATGTGCAGATAGGCCTAAAGCTGAGCTGCAACAAATCAAACCACTTCTGTGCTTGGCATCCACTTTCTGTCCATAAATGCCACATGCCCTCATTGCTGAAATGAGCTCTCCGAACCTCCTCTGGTTCTGAGGACTGCCTGAATCCTGAGCTGTCCTTTGCTCAATTAAATCTTTGTTAAATTTGCTTGACCAAAGTTTTTCTTTTAACAGTGAACACACCACCAAATCACACACCTCAGTATCTGGAATAGTTTCTGGCATGTAGAAAATACTTAGAAATGCATTATGGCTGAATGAACAAATATGTATCTCAATCACCAAAGGTTCCCTTGGTCTTTGCAGCTTGACAAAGAAGAGTTACAGAGACCAACACTGGAGTACCTATCCTGGAGCATTTTGTCAAGAGGGATTCCTTGGTCAGGACTGGGACCTACTGTATTGGACCACAGAGTAGGTATCAGGTCTATATTAATGTGTTACTAAATGTTTCAGGATTTCAAAGTCTGATATCATTAGATATCTCCAATATTTAGCCTCTCAGCTATATTCAGAGTCCATGCCTTTTAGCAGCTTTGTAACATTGTTAACTCTAGTGTGAGAGAGTTAAAACTAAATTCTGTGTTTGCATTACAGAGTCCAGACCCACAGGAATTCTGAGAAAAAATGCTACATTATTAATTAAACAATTCATATTCTGTCTTATGTATTACTTTCTTATGAGTTGGGTTAGAATGAATCAGCCTTCCAAGTGCTAGTTTCCTCTAAGACAAAAATATTTTAAAAATTATAATGATAAAGTAAAAAATGAAAAAAAAAAATAAACTGGCCAAATTTGTGAAGTTGCAAGTCAGACTCTCAATCTCAGGGATCACCTGGTGTTGTCTTCTGTGCAGTTGCTATGTTGACCTTCCTCTGGCAGCACCTTGGCCTCTCCCTGCCCTAGTCCTTAAAACACAGGCTGGTCTCTTAATGTCATCTCAGCATGGCTGTGTACAACTATGTTACAGAAGTCTTAAATAGCAGAAGCATAAACCCCCACTCTGCTCCGCCTGTCCTCTCTCTCCTGGTAGGCTGTGGATACCTTAATGGGATCTTGGCCAGATTCTACAATATCTCAGTTACTCTTGGCATTTGGAAAAGTCCCAACATTTAGACTTAGTTCTTTTCTGTTGAAAGTTTTACTCTCGAGCATAATAGGAAGCACTTGGCCTTTTTGCCTGCCCCAGCTCAGATCAGGTCTGCATGCTACAGTCTAGCCTGTTGAACTGTATGAGGGATGGGTCGCTCTTTCCATCTCTTCTCTTCCCTCCCCCAAATGCTAACTCCTTGGGTATATTGACACAGTGAGGAATACAGCAGAAAATTGCACATCTGCTTACTTGAGTGTGTGGGAGTGCCATCCTTGTTTGCTAACACCAGCTAAAACTAGATGGAAGGCACCATCTAGTTTTAGAACTAGAAGCAGGAAAAGGTTCTCTGAAGAATCTTGCTGGGACCCCTTCCACTACATCGCTCTCTAATGCATGAGTTCTAGCCCTGGACTTACCTCCTCCACTACTTACTGAGTTTCTACCATGCTCTTCCATTCTGATCTCCTAATTGGGCTACATGCTCCACTAGCTTCTGTAGTGTCCATTGAACTCCTGAGAAGCTCAGTTGGCACAACAAAGGACAGGACCACATCCTGTGCCATCACCATGCCCTTTGTGTGACCACCTCTCGGCAATTCTCTTTGCCATCACCATGCCCTTAGTGTGACCACCTCTTGGCAATTCTCTTTGCCATCACCATGCCCTTAGTGTGACAACCTCTCAGCAATTCTATTTGCCCTGCCTAGGTAGCACAGATTAACAAGGCCATGCCTATTGAGATATCTCTCCAAAAAGTTTTCAGTCTCATAAAGACTAATAGAGTAAATCTTATGCCATCCCATTCTTTGCTGTGCTGTAGGGGAAAATTCCCTTTCTGAGCCAAGAAAGCCTTTGTGCTGTCTTTTACCCATTCCAGTCTTTAGCTGCATTAATATATTTATAAACTTAGAATGTAGGTAAAATGCTTTGTATCATCAGATTTGGGACTTAGATGCAGTTATGAAACATCAAGAAAAGTCTCTCCCGGAAATCTGTTATTTTTTCTTTGATACTTGCAACTACCTTTTATTCTGTCTTGTCAATAACCAAATATTGGGAAGTGCGCCACCCCTAGATGTGGTCCTGGCTACATATGAGACTCCCATTGTTTAAGCTATCTGGAAATCTCTTTATGAAGCATTGGAACTTATTTTTGCTATTGGCAAAAACAATTAAGCATACCCTTTAACTCATCCATGCTTTCCACAAATATTTACTGAAAGCCTGGCCATGCACAGGCAGTAGGGCAGAAAAGATGTGAGAGATTGCTGTTATCTAGTGTGAAAAACAGACAATTTGGGTGTCAAGAGGTTACAAGGCGGGGAGAAGTCTACCACCAATGGAGGGAAGAAGGAGACAGAAAAATGTCCTTCCCAGAGGTGCCTAAATTATATTTAACCATAAAAGAAGGAGAAGAGAAGAGATTAAAGACAAAACCTTGAGTGATAGCAACGTTGTAGAAATTTGAAAAAGAAATAAAGTCAGTGAATGAAAAGAAACAATAGGAATGTTGGCTGTCCAAATAAGATAGCAGAGTGCTACAAGAGCCAGGGGAAAAGAGAGTTTTAGTAATCAGAAGGAAAATTAATAATATAAAGTGTCAAAGAGAGACCAAGAAAAGGAAGAAATGAGGAGGGAAAAGAAAAGGTGTTCAAGAAGCTTCAGGTGACCTTGGAGCAAATTGTTAAGTAGTAAAGGAAGAAGGAAAAAGCTAAACTCTAGGGGAGTAAAGAGCAGTGAATGGGCAGAAAGGAAACTAAACACTCCTTTAAGCTCCTTTAAAGATTTTGGCAATACAAGAAGATAAAGAATAACTTTCATATGAAAGCTATAACCCAATTATAGCACAAGTATATGGGGAAAGGAGCACGGGATGGGAGGAAGGGTAGGTGGAAGGAAGGTAATTGGTGGGATCACACCTACGGTGCATCTTAGAAGGGTACAGGCAAAACTTACTAAATGCAGAATACAAATGTCTTCATATAATGACTAAGAAAATGCCATGAAGGCTATGTTAAACAGTTTGAGGAAAATATTTCAGGTTGTATATGAAACCAGCACATTGTACCCCTTGATTGTACTAAGGTACACAGCTATGATTTAATTAAAAAAAAAAAAAAAAAGAATAGCACTAAAGAGGTCCTTAATTTTTTTTTTCTCTTGAAACAGAGAGGAAACCTTGAAAGCAGAGGTGAAATGCAGATGAACAGATGAAAGCTGCAATTAAAGAAATGAGGTTCTAGAAGAGGCAGGAAGGCACAAGATTAAATAGAAGACAACCAGCTAAGAGGCAGCTATTCAAACTGCCAAAGAGGAAATAAAACCGCTTGCTTGCTTTACTCCTCAGTAGAGCTGATCTTTGCATTGAAAATTAGATTTGAATTACATCTTTCTTTATCTTCTCACATGTAAACTAAGACATACCCTCAGTACAATTAGTACCAGGCCACTTGAAATATTGACTCCCAGGAAGCAAATTCTCCTGTATTCTTACTCCTTTCAAATATGTGTAGTTCTATGAAAATATGGATGGATTAATAAGGACCAGCTAGCAGAGATGGTTGGCTGGCATGACCAGTCAAAGACGAAGAGAGTCAATAGAAAAGTCCCTTTGTTTCTGACCTATGACACTGTCCTATTTTCTCTGGCTTAGAAGTTTCCCATTTTGATATGGGTGAGGAGAGACAAGGGCTCACCCAGGCACCAAGTGAGAGAAAGGAATAATTACATAACAACATTGTCTCTTTTCAAACGGCTATGAAGACTGCCATTGAGTCTTACTTCTGAAGGTCTTCACAGAGTTCAGTAAAAGCAAACAGAAGTGACTACGAGGTCCAAGGTGACCCCTCCCACATAAAAATTTGTGGGAGAAAAGAAAACAAGAATAGAGTGTATGCTGCTACCAATAATGACAGATCAGAAATATCTTTGCACCATTTCCTCAACCCCATGATGTATTCTGCTGCTTTGAGGGTAAGAAGCATGAGATAAGACAAATGTGTAATTACTTCTTGACCCACTCTTCTTACTTTTCCATTTTCATGAGATGCCACAATTCATTATTTGCATTGATATGTACAGAAGGATGGGGACGCTTAGTTGATATTCATTTATTCAGCAGTCTGTAATCTATATTTAATGGAGTACCAGACTGTGGCATAATGAACCGTTTAGAAAGATAGCTGCTGCGTACACAGGGGTTATTGCTTGCATAACCTGTACTTATTTTTCATTACAAAACTAAAAGAGCAAAGCATAATTCATACAAGCAAATGAAGTTAACATTTAATGGCTTGAAAAATGACCGCATGAGCTTATACTATGCCAGACACTGAGTGGCTGTAAAATAAAGAAACGAAGTACCCCCCAAATTGCTAAATAAAAAGTTGTTTTTGAGTGCACCGTGAAATATAGCTGCCAAAGTAAACAATAAGCTTCTGCTCTTTCAGCCCTCAAGTGGTCTGACTTGTGGCGAGGGGGCATCCCCTGATCAAGAGCATACATGTGCTTGAAGGTCTAAGGGCCTTATGCCAACAGAGAGCTTAGCAGATGTTATCCTGACCACTGCTGTTGAATGTTCACCAGTATGACAAAGCCTAGAGAGCCAAGTGTGGACACTAATGTCATCAAAATCTGGGGTTGACCAGAATGTGAATCCCTAACTCGCAATGAAATACAATTCCCAACACCATCAGATGCCGACATCATGGTTCTCAAATGCTTCCTGGTGGAACAGTGTAAGTCTGGCAAAACCTTTTACATCTATAGCAAAACTAAAAATACAAGGACAAGGTTGAGAGTTTTCAATTAGTTACATTTGTTCAATTTAAAGGACTTTCAATTATTTTTAGGTCGTGTATTTTATTCCAAATATTTTCAATAATTTTCCAAATTTGTTGTTAAGACAGTGTAAACAATGGGAATAGAAGGTAGGTCTGATTTTTTTAAAAAAATACATTTATAAGGGTGGTGCCTGTGGCTCAGTGAGTAGGGTGCTGGCCCCATATACCCAGGGTGGCGAGTTCAAACCCAGCCCTGGCCAAACTGCAACAACAAAATAAAAAAAAAATTAAAAATATATATGTATATTTATAATAATAATAGCAAAATTGACCACCCAATGTCAGTTTTTAAGGAATCCCAAATTCTTAGAATCATAGTTTCAGATTTCCCATTCTCAGAGGATGACACAGATCAATTGCTATATGCAGAAGCCACTTGGGTATCCAAAGATATTACCAAGGATGGAAACTGGATCACAGTTGGCTTGAGGTGGTAAACTTTTCTTTCATTATCATTGGTGCTCCATTTGCAAGAATTTGCCTAAGAGTGTGGGTATACATATGCATTCTCTGGCCTCTCTTTTTCTCTACTCACTAGCAATTTCCCTATCAATAAAATCTATTATATCAGAAATTATAGATTTTACTAGGGGTATGAACAACTACAGCAAGAAATCATTAATTTTATTTCTATGATTGTGTTTCAGGAGTAACAAGTAAATGTTTAGTGACAAAATAAGTTAGCAACATATTAGGGACGTGCCATTACTGACCTTTGGCAACAGCTGACATGCCCAGAGCTATAGATGATCAAAGACCACAGTGCTCAAAAACAAGATTTCAGATACGTCTAGTTATCTGATTAATTCCAATCTGCATCATTGTTCATTTTTACTTGTTCTTACATATAACTCCAATTTCTCATGCCATTGCTTGAATACTAGAGAGTAATAATTTATACCTGGGTCATTATGAAACTTTTGAGATACACAAAAATCAAAAAATGTAAAACCCATGTGGATGTACATAATAGTCCTGAAGGAAAAGGGAATGGTCACAGATTACAGTGTAACTTTCCTAACCACAGAGGAACAAAATTAGATTAATATGAAATCTAATCTTGGATTATGGAGAACCTGGATTATAATTTCAAGTTTCCCTCACACTACAGTCTAGACCATTGTTTTTCAACTTTTTTTTAATCTCACAGGACAATTGAACCTATAGTTAAACATCACCAAGTCCCAAAACTGCAAATGCTGGCACGAATGTGGAGAAAAGCGAACACTTTTACATTGCTGGTGGGATTGCAAACTAATACAGCCTCTTTGGAAAGAAGTATGGAGAATCCTTAAAGAACTCAAATTAGACCTTCCATTTAACCCTGCAATTCCATTGCTAAGCATCTACCCAGAAGAAAAAAAAAATTGTTTTAAGGATATTTGCACTAGATTGTTTATTGCAGCTCAATTTACAACTGCCAAGATGTGGAAACAACCGAAGTGCCCATCAACCAAGGAATGGATTAATAAACTGTAATATATGTATACCATGGAATACTATTCAGCCATAAAGACATAGAGACTTTACATCTTGTGTATTAACCTGGATGGAGCCGAAATGCATTAATCATAGTAAAGTATCATAAGAATAGAAAAGCAAGAATTCAGTGTACTCAACACTAATATGAAACCCGTAGAAGAATTAATACACACCCATATAAGAGAAAAACTCAATTCAATTCAAGCTGGGTGGAAGGGGGAGGAGACAGGAGGGAGGGACTGGTGTGCTCCCACCTAATGGACACAAGGTAAGAGCAACTGGCACACCTCGTGGGAGTGGGACACAACTACAACAGGGACCTTACTCAACAAATGCAAACATAATCTAATCGTTTGTACCATCATAATAATCTGACATAAAAATAAATAAAATTCATTGCTTAAAACAAACAAACAAAAGAATCTTCTGTGGCATACTTAAATTATGTTTATCAAAAAAAAACTAATTTAAAAAGATATACTGACTCTGCTTTGAACTTCTTTAGAAAAAAAATTTGATTAATGATCTTTAAAAATGTTTGTGGCACATCCAGCATACCAGTGTGCTGGGGGACACCAGTTGAAAATCACTAGTCTAGACTCGTCCACGACCTTATTCCTATGGTCGCTGAAATTCTCTACAGTTTGAAAGGGACCTTGTTATGAATGGCTATGGCCAAATTTTCTTTTGCCATTATTAGAAATAGATAACAACTGGTGAGTACGTATCATATAAATAACTCTAAATTGTTTGCTATTCCTTTTTGCTTTTCTGAAAGGGCCTGTGTTCTCATCTGAACACCTTGCTTTTGGGTCTTCTCATATATTTCTTAAATTTTCATGAGAAGACTTCAATTAGCCTCACACAGATTTACTTCCTTATTGTTCCCATAGAACAATAGCCTTTTGATAGATTTCAGTATCAATAATATTTTAAGCAAAGTCATAAGTATTTGCCTACCGATAAATTCTGAGGCTAAAAGAAACTTCAGATTATCCAAATTTTGTAGATAATTGAATCCAAAGTAGCTAAGAAATGTACCTCAGTTTGCGGACTGGTTGATAGGAAAGTGGGCCCTGGGTGGCAGGCTTTCTGACACTTTCTTACTTCTGTCTGATATTGTCAAAGCCTTTGCCGGCTTCCTGTAGAAAGGAGACTTAACTTTGGTTGTACTTGGTACCAAAATAAACCCAGTCCTTCTCCCATCATACATGAGGAGGAGAAAAACAAACACTATCCACTCTCCAACACCCCCCACACTATAATAAATAAACCCACAAACAAAAACCCTTCTTGTATATCAGACTTCTCCAGATAAGGTTGCTAAACTCTGTCTCTTTGCCTTAATTTTTCAGGATAATGCTTCTTCTTGCTTCTAATTTTCATTAGAAATTGTGTGCTCTCTCTAAATACAGAGCCGGCTCAAATCCATCCAGTCCCATGTCCCCTTCCTATAATCCTGTTTACACAAGGTTTCACTTGAGCCAAGTCTATTTTTAAAAACAGAGTGGTGGGGGCAGGCAAAACGGCTTATTCCTGTAGTTCTACTACTCTGGGAGGCCGAAGCAGGTGGATCCCTTGAGGTCAGGAGTTTGAGACCAGTCTAAGCAAGAAGCAGACCTCATCTCTACTAAAAACAGAAAAATTAGTCAGGCCTTGTGGCAGGCACCCACAGTCCTAGCTTCTTGGGAGGCTGAGTCAAAAGAGGATCTCTTAAACCCAAGAGTTTGGAGTTGCTGTGAGCTATGATGCCATAGCACTCTACCCAGGGTGACAATATAAGATTCTGTCTCAAAATAAAATAAAATAAAATAAATATATAAATAAATAAATGAATGAATAAAACCAGACGAGTAGAATGCATGGCATGTTCTCCACCCAAGCTGTTAGCAAATTAGCGATCAAATGTCATCCACAAATAGGACAGTTAATGATTGTCTTTAAGCTGAAACAGAGGTTGATCGCTAGGAAATGGAAACAATGCTTTTTACTCCCTGCTTGGGACGTGATACAGGGTTGACTGAGGACTCTATTTAAAATTCAGCAACCCAATTATCACAAATGCTGGGCAAAGCAAAGCTTCAAACCTAGAAAATGAGAAATTCAGAATGTAATGACTAAATCAATAGCATCTATATCCCGGGGTGGAGGGAGTGCCTCTCTGCAGTATTGATAGTTATTTGCATTGCGCAGAGACTGACTTAGTGTTCAGAGACAGATGAGGACACAGACGCTCAGTAACAGAATTGGTTTAAAATACAGCAGACTGAAGGGCAGGAAAAACATACTTAATCCTTTACTGCAGGAGGAAAGACTTTAACATAATTTTCAATCCTGTAATTAGAGGCACTTTAGACTTTGGAAAGCAGTGTGAACGGGAGAGGGGTGACACCGTCTAAGCGCCACTTGGACGTGTTGGATTGGAGCTACCGAGAAGCGCCTTCTTGTCAGAAACCGTGTCTAGGACCCGCACGGGCAGGGAGGGTGCAGGTGGGGCTGCCTGTGGCTGTGAGTGTGCACAACTGGAAGGACAGGGCAGGAGGAAGAATGAAGGACAGCTGACAAAGAGGCTGGGTGCTCACGAATCCTCTTTAGAGCAAGGGAAAAAAGGAACCATTGGCCAGTTTTTTGCCTGCTAAGTTTGGTAAATTAACCCCTTCCGAATCACGGTGTAGATGCCGTTCTAAATTTTTTTGAAAAGGAAATGGAGAAGATAGGAAATAATCATCTCTAAGAAATAAAAGATGCACGTTATTGATTACTAAAATATACACCGCATCTATTTCAAACCGCTCCAATGAGTAAAGGGTGCGTTTCCTGGCCCTGCCCCCTCGGGATGTACAGGTGTTACAGCTCACAGGATCAGAGGATGCCCAGCTAAGCCCTTCTCAGACTGCACGTGTAACCAGCCGCTAGTAGCGACACGGTGCCACTCTCGGGGTCAGGAGCAGAGCCGCAGAGCCACCTGCACGCAGACGGCGTGAGCCTCTGCCGTGGTGCACCCTCTGCGTTTATTGCAGCTGGAGGGCTTTGGGCCTGTTTCTCTGTGGGAGGAAGTGTGATTTCCTACACAACGGTATCTGCTCAAGTGAAAGACGGGAAGGCGAGCGGCAACACCAGGCAGATTCTTAGCAATGAAGGGAGCACCAGGGGTACCGAGGACAGCTTCTGAAAAGGACATTGATAAAAATAGGATGAGTGGGCGGGTGAGATGAGCCTGAGCAGGCCATCAGAAGAGGATGGAGCCTCCTCGCAGGGATGCTGCCGTCCTGAACGCCGGGCTTGGGGGCCGGCGCCTTAGCTCTCTGAGAGCCCTGGTGGTGCTGCCTCGTGCTGCTGCTTGTAACCTGGGAAGGTGGCCATAGACCTGCAGGTGACTGTTAGGGGACAAAGAATTGAGGACACCTTCTCCATGAGCTGGGAGAGGGGCCAGAATCGTAAACCATCATGTTTCTCTTGAATTCTACAATCACGTAAATAAATAAATACGCTAGTGATTGGGAAGTTTTGCTGTGCATTTGGGCACAGTATGATTTCATCTTTTCCCCCAATTTTTTCCCATGTTTTTGATTACAAATTCCAGTCAATCAAAGATAACGTATGGCAAAATTGTATAGATTATAGGACATCCAATCAACCACCTGAGTGACAGTCGGGAGCCTGATCGGCTGGAGGAAGGGAGCAGAAGGCATGGAAGGGGCAGATGGAACAGATGCAGAGATTTCTGTTCTCTGGGGACATTCGGTAAAGGGGCAAATAATCTTACAGCCCATTTGTCCCCTTTCCTTTATGATAGCTTATAAGCCATCAGATACTTATTCTGATGGCTCAGGGTTCAAAATTACCCTGAGCCATCAGAATAGGTAACTAAACATTCAGATGTCTGGATTGCGAATTCAGAGATTATAACAAGCTTCAAGAAGCAAACTGCTCCTCCTCTCTAGTGGCTGAGGCAAAATGTGTGCTGTCCTCCTGTGCATCCTTCCTCTCAGACTATATCTCATCCATCTGCAAGTCAGACAGGTTCGGCCTCCAAAACACCCATCGCAATACTATTTCATCCCTGTGTCTTTTCTCTTTGCACATCAACTAAAACAGCAACACCCTCCCCCCGGCACTCCCCCTTTCTTCCTGCTCTGTTTCTCTCCCTTTCCAATAGATGGAGCTTAATAGTCAGATGTATGGGAAATAAATTAATTTTTGACAAAGCGATCTTGTGACCAAGGACAGCAACCAGCTCTAGGCTGAGATCCATGAGGCGTGGAAACTGGCCCTGGCCCCGCTTCCCGTCATGGAGTGATCTGAGGATAATGGGTCAGCCTCTGTCATTCTGTGGATTTTCCCAGCAGCCCTACCGCAGCTGGACTACTGAAATGACCATTTGCCTGGTCTCTCTGCTTCCATTTTTGCCCTTTCTACTTACAGTCACTATGAAATACATCATCCAGTTCTACACTTTTAAGAGTAAAATGGTAATACTAACAATTTCCTCATGACAGCAGTCATAGATTGGAACCATCTCTGGCAAACCAGGACATGTAGACACTTTGTTAAGCAAGATCTCATCCACCTCCTTCTTAAAATCTTCCTATGACCTCCTGTCCCAGGAAGAATAAACTACAAACTTCACACTGAGGCTCGCAAGGCTCCTTCTAAGACCTCAACTCATCTCTTCCCCTTGCTCCAGAACACCTGGCTTTTGTTCTAATCCCTGAAAGGTCCAAGCTGTGCTGCTTCTGAAAGCATCTGCCCTGCTGAAGGTGCTCTTTCCTTCTCTCTTTGCACCTGACTTCTCAGCCTTCACATTTGCTCACATGTCACCTCCTCCAAGAAGACTTCCGTGGTTATTCTGAATTCAGTCCCCTATTCTCTTACTCTCTGTCAGGTCAGCCTGGTCAGTTGACCCCACCGCACTCTGCCAAGTCCATTCCTATCTATTCCCATTGTTTTATCGGCTTTACTCTCCTTTCTAGAATATAAGCCACAGGCAAGTGGAAGATTGATTGTGCTTGTATCTTTAGCACTTGGCTCAGCGTTTGGCCTTTACCTAGTGTTTTTTCAAAGAATGAATAAATACAAATTTAAATTATATTCTATTATGTGACTGACAAATTGTAACAAATGCAATGAAATGTGACGGAAACCAAGATACCCTCAATAGAAAGATGTATCTCTATATGTACATGTACATTACACATACACACATGTTTAGAGAGAGAAGGAAAGAGAGACTATTATAAAATAATAGGTCTACAGTTCTACCATCAATCGGCACACTCGGTACTATGTAGTATTATATTATCTGGTTAGAAGAGGACAGTGGTGAAAGAGTTAAACCTGGCAGGCAAGGAAGCAAAGTAGAAAAGCACCAGGGATGTGTAATCAGATGCCTGATCTCTGGTGAAGGCAGCCTCTGTATCACATCTATTATGAGTGATACGGATGCAGAAAACTGTATTCTTCATATCATTACACTTATATACAGCATAATTTTCCTTCCAGAAATCCTAGGCTGCATAGCCTGGAGGTATTCAATAACACTGAGAGGGAACACTAGGAGTGAATCATACCAGTTTGACATTTCCAGTTCTGCTATGACCGCTAGACCAAAATGTAGTCTGCAGGCCTCTTTTTCATTAGCGTGAAACTGCCAGGTTTTAAAACAGTTTATCCGTTGAATTAATCTCCAACCTGTCTTTCACACGGGGCAGATACAGCTCCCTGCATCAGTCTTCTTATTCTGAAACACTCTTATTTTTATTTGTATGCATTCTGAGTAATGAATAACGATCTTTTGTGCTTAGAGAATGCCATTCTCTGAAATGGCTCCTAGCATTTTGTAAATGTTAACTCATTAGATCTCATACAGTTCAGAGCTATCTATCACACCGGGGTAGGTCAAAAGCAGCATATTTCACATTTCACAGTTGGGAGCATTTTAGGAACTTCAACCCAAGTTCACCTGCAGTCAGCCGCCAAACAGAAAAAGACAAGGCACAGAAATATTACCCCAGAATCAGGTGAACCTCACTCTGCCCTCTGAGGAAGCACAGTGGGCCACAGGGACACATGAGGACAGCATTGTTTGCCTTCTGGCCTGGGTGACAGGAGGGACCATCCTGCTTGTCCCCCACTCCCCTAATCATTATAAGGCATATCAACGCAACCTCCCCCCAGTTCCGTTATAGCAAAGACAATTCAGTTCAGTCGAGTTCCACTCTCTGCTCCTTGGCTGAGGTTCACAGGGGTTGCAAGTCCAGTTCCCATGTGTTTGATCCTTCCCAGAAGACTTGGTGCTGCTAAAAGCATGGTCCCACCTCAGGGAAGTGAGCTGCCCTCTGTGACTCCCAGTTACAGCCCTGAGATCCCTCTTTGATGAAGCAGTTGGCCCAAGTGATAGCTCACTGCCATGATTGCTTTTCAGTTTTCCAGGCTCCATGACCTTTCTCCCATTCCACCATCACAACCCTGGGTCTGCACCTCCTTGTCCTCATCTCTGCTATTCAGAAGATCCAGTCAAAGTGACTGGCTAAGCAGGAACTATCCAAGAACAATAAGATGGTTCTTGAGGCCTTTTTCTAAAACAAAAGAGTCCTGCGGGGATTGAAAAGTCCATGGCCGAGAACAGCAGAACTCAGTGGTGTATCTCATTCTGTCTCTATTGGCCTGCTACTCCTTGATATCTTAACCTCCCTACAAAGGAGGACGCAGTTCTGTTAACATTTCCCAATGTACTAAGAGTAGGAGGGAAAGGAAGGAGGTGCAAGCTGGGGAGAATCTCAATTTTCTGTCTCTGGCTTTGCTGTCAGGAGGGTTTCCAGTGTTAAAAACGAGATGGTAAAGGGTGAGATCACACTTGTGGTGCATATGTGAAGGGTCAGGAGAAAACTTCTAAATACGGATCAAAATTGTTTTCACATAGTAAATGAGAAAATATCATGAATGTTACATTAATCAGGTTGATAAAAATATCTCCGATTGTATGTGAAGCCTGCACACTGTACTCCATGACTGAATTATTGTACACAGTTATGACTCAATAAAAAATAATTAAAAAAAAAAAAAGAAGTATTATGTTTTTAAGATCTTTAAAGTATGACGGTGGAGATTTAATAGGGATTGCATTAAAATTGTATTTCGCTTTTGGTAGTATGGGCATTTTAACAATGTTGATTATTTCCAGCCATGAGCATGGTATGTTTTTCCATTTCTTGACATGTTCAGCTATTTCTTTTCTTAGAGTTTCATAGTTCTCTTTATAAAGATCTTTCACGTCCTTTGTTAGGTAAACTCCCAAATATTTCATTTTCTTTGTCACTACTGTGAATGGAATAGAGTCCTTCACTGTTTTTCCAGCTTGGCTATTGTTGTTGGCTATAGCCTATAAAGGCTATAGATTTGTGAGTGTTGATTTTGTAACCTGAGATGCTGCTGTATTCCTTGATCACTTCTAAGAGTTATGTAGTAGAATCCCTGGTGTTTCCCAGATATACAGTCACATCATCTGCGAAGAGTAAAAGTTTGATCTCTTCTGACCCTATATGGATACTCTTGATTGTCTTTTCTTCCCTAATTACGATGGCTGAGACTTCCATTGCAATGTTAAAAAGCAGTGGAGACAAAGGGCAACCTTGCCTGGTTCCTGATCTGAGTGGAAATGATTTCAATTTAACTCCATTCAATATGGTATTGGCTGTGGGTTTCCTGTAGATGGCCTCTATCATTTTAAGAAATGTCTCTTCTGTACCCATTTTCTTAAATGTTCTGATCATGAAAAGGATGCTGGATATCAAAAGCTTTTTCTCCGTCAATTGAGAGAATCATATGGTCTTTGTTTTTTAATTTGTTTATGTGATGAATTATATTTATAGATTTACGTATATTGAACCAGCCTTGAGACCCTGGGATAAAACCCAACCCACTTGGTCATGGTGTGTAATTTGTTTGATGTGTTGCTGAATTCTGTTTGCTAGGATCTTGTTGAATATTTTTGCATCAATATTCATTAGTGATACTGGTCTATAATTTTCTTTTCTTGTTGGGTCTTTTTCTGGTTTGGGGATCAAGGTGATGTTTGCTTCATAGAATGTTTTGGGTCGTATTTCTTCTTTTTCTATATTTTGGAAAAGTTTGAATAATATAGGTACTAGTTCCTCTTTAAAGGTTTGGTAGAATTCTGACGTGAAATCATCTGGTCCCGGGCTTTTGTTTTTAGGGAGATTTTTTTATAGTTGATGCTGTTTCAGAACTTGATATAGGCCTGTTCAACATTTACACTTGATTCTGGCTAAGTCTTGGAAGGTGGTGTGCTTCCAAGTATTGGTCAGTTTCCTTCAGATTTTTGTATTTCTGAGAATAAAGTTTCTTGTAATATTCATTAAAGATTATTTGAATTTCTGTGGAGTCTGTTGTTATTTCGTCTTTGCCATTTCTGATTGATGAAATTAAAGATTTTACTGTCTTATTTCTGGTTAGGTTAGCCAAAGTTTAATCTGTTTTATCAACCTTTTCATAAAACCAACTTTTAGATTTATTGATCTATTGTATAATCTTTTCATTTTCAGTTTCATTTAATTCTGCTCTAATTTTGGTTATTTCTTTTCTTCTGCTGGGTTTGGAATTGGAATGTTCTTCCTTTTCCAACTGCTTGAGATGTCCCATTAAGTTGTTAACTTCCTCTCTTTCTGTTCTCTTGAGGAAGGCTTGCTGTGCTATAAATTTCCCTCTTACTGCCTTTGTAGTATCCCAGAGGTTCTGAGAATTTGTGTTGTCATTATCGTTTTGTTTCAAAAATTTGGTAATTTCCTTCTTAATCTCGTATATGACCCAGCTGTCATTTAGCATAAGGTTATTTAATTTTCATGTTTTTGTATCAATATCCAGATTCCTGTTTTTACTGAGTTCAACTTATTTCATGATGGTCTGAGAAGATGCAAGGAGTAATGTCTATTCTTTTAAATTTGCTGAGGTTAGACTAGTGATCTAAGATGTGATCAATTTTGGAGGATGTTTCATGGGCTGATAACAGGAATGTGTACTCAGTTTTGTTAGGATGAAATGTTCTATAGATATCTGTTAGATCCAGTTATTGAATGGTTAAGTTTCAGTCTAAAATTTCTTTGCTTAGCTTCTTATTGGAGGATCTATTCAGCAAAGGAGTGGTAAAATCTTTGACTATTATGGAGCTAGAGGAAATCAAGTTGCTTATGCCTGTTAGAGTCTCTCTTTTTTTTTTTTGAGACAGAGCCTCAAGCTGTCACCCTTGGTAGAGTGCTGTGGCATCACAGCTCACAGCAACCTCCAATTCCTGGGCTCAAGCGAGTCTCCTGCCTCCGCCTCCCAAGTAGCTGGGACTATAGGCGCCTGCCACAATGCCTGGCCATTTTGTTTTTTGGTTGCAGCCGTCATTGTTGTTTATGCGGTCCCGGGCTGGATTCGAACCCGCCAGCTCAGGTGTACGTGACTGGCACCTTAGCCTGTTGAGCCACAGGCGCCCCAGCCTGTTAGAATCTCTTTTGAGGTGCATTCTGGTTGGGTGCATAAATGTTAATAATTGAAATCTCATCATGTTGAGTGTTACCCTTAACAAATGGGAAGTGACCATCCTTATCTTTCCTTACTTTTGTTGTTTTAAAGGCTATTGTATCTGCGAATATAATTGCAACACCTGCTTTTATCTGATTTCCGTTTGCCTGATATATAGATGACCATCCCTTCACCTTGAGTCTATATTTATCTTTTAGGGTGAGATGAGATTCTTGTATGCAGCAGATATTTGGCCTGAGTTTTTGTATTCAGTTAGCCACCCTGTAACTCTTTAGAGGACAATTTAAGCCATTTACATTAATTGAGAATATTGATAAGCCTGGTAGAATTTTGAGTATCAAGTTTTTTGAAAGTCTGGTGGACATTTTTAATACTTTCATCACTGTGGAAGTTGGAATTTGATCAAAAGTTTCTGAGTGAGGTTGCTTTTGTGGTGGAGGATTGCACTGGTCATTATGGAGGATAGGTCTGAGAATATCCTGGAGAGCTGGTTTAGTTATGGCAAATTTCTTCAACATGTGGATGTCATTAAAGTATTTAATTTCTCCCTCATAAATGAAACTCAGTTTAGCTGGATATAGGATGCTGGGTTGAAAGTTATTTTGTTTTAGGAGATTAAATGTCAATGACCCCTGTCTTCTAGTTTGAAAGATTTCAGCAGAGAGATCTTTTTTTTCCCCCCAAATCTTGAAAGTATGATGATAGTATTTTATTTTTTTTTATTTTTATTTTTTAAATACATGTATTTTATTGTTCTTCATTACATTATTTCCCCCACCCACACCCCTCAGTGGTAAGACATAATTGATTTACAGAAAAGAATACAGAAAACACTAAAGCTCCTGGTAGAGGGAGAGAATTCAAGTGGGGAGAGAGAAGCTCTCTCCGTTCCTCTCCCAGTCTTTCCCCGTCTCCTCCTTTAGGCCTTTAGCCTCAGGGTATATATAGGTGTATGGGTTCCTTGGCCAGGAAA
>CAUYRH010092008.1:0-18293 GCA_963574655.1 Perodicticus potto | reverse complement strand
TATCCTACATCAATGTTGTCAGCGTTCGGGGAGGGGAGCGAGGAAGAGGGTGAACGCTGGTCCTTCTCACCGGGCCCAGGGGATCCACCTTGTCCCTCCACACATGGAGGGAGACCTCACTCAAGGGCACAGAGCAGGTTTGCACAGAACCAGAGCTGACACAGAGGCTTCACTTTTTTAAATCAGGTAAATTATTTATTTGTTTGTTTTTTTTCCGAGGCATAGTAAATGAATGTATCAATGAATGGACACATTCCGCTGAGCTGGCCAGGGCACCATATGTCCTGCATCAATTCTCCCTGTCCGAGTAGAAACTCTAACTGCTGTTAGGGGAAAAGGGCAAAGACTTGATCTAACTGCTTCCTGCTGAATTGGGCAATGATAGAAGGGGGCAGTTAGGGTTTCTCTGGAGGGAGAGTGATATAGGGGTTCATGGACTGGAACCATCTTTATTGCGTGTGGCTTGATGACATTTCTGGAAAACATAAATCTGATTAGTATAATCAGTAACAGGCAAAGGTAGAACAGCGTCAGGTCAGAAGGACTTACTCAGTGATGCTAAAAGAAAACCATATTAGGATTTTTCTAGCTGTTTCCTAAATAATAACACAAATATTTTTCCTGATGTCTTTACACAGTGCACATTTTAAGCCATGTGGTTAAAAGTGGTAGTTTCTTTAAAATTTTTTTTTACTTTTCTTTTTTTTCTTTTCTTTTCCTTTGCTATTATGTGCTTTCTTCCATTCACTGCAAGCAGTATATAAAACACACTTTATATATAGAGTTGAGAAGCACTGATCCACCTACCAAATAGGAAGAGTGTCTGGTGATTGAAATTTAGCCAGAGATTCTTTACCCTTTTAGTCCTGTGTTTTCTCTGGAGTTCAATTACGTTAAGCATTCACTCCTATGATGTGCAGAGTCCTATGTAGGCCCTACCTTAACAACCATAAAGGAAACGTTGTCTGCCCATGGAACAGCCTGTCTTCTTTGACATCTTTGTTCTTTGACTTGTCTCTTTGTGAAGAACTGGGTTGAGGGTAGGGACCACAGGTTTTAGCCTGTTATGGTTATACCATGTGTTTTTTTTCATTAGGAAAGAGTCACATCATCATATCACCATAACACTTTGAATCATTTTCCATAGAGCGTCAAGATTCCATGTGGGTCACTGGAGAGGGTAGTTGAAATTCACAAGCTTGAACGGTCTGAGAGTAACAGTAATACCGAATCTTCTTGAGCACTTACCTTAGGTCAGGCAGTAGCTAAGTGCTTTGTAAGATGAACTTAAATTTTCACTATAGCTATGTGACTAGGTATTGTTTATCACTGTTTTACATATTTGGAAATGGAAACTTAGAAAGGATAAGTAGGCTCAGCCCCAGTGGCTTAAGTGGCTGGGGCGCCAGCCGCATACACCAGAGCTGGCAGGTTCGAATACAGCCCGGGCCTGCCAAACAACAATGACAACTACAACCAAAAAAAAAAAATAGCCGGGTATTGTGCCAGGCGCCTGTAGTCCCAGCTACTTGGGAGGCTGAGGCAGGAGAATCACTTAAGCCCAAGAGTCTGAGGTTGCTGAGAGCTGTGATGCCACAGCACTCTACTGAGGGCAACATAGTGAGACTCTGTCTCAAAAAAAAAAGAAAATCAATCTAAGATAAACATTAAACTGCAGTAGAAATCAATGGGAACATATAATTCCACTTGTAAAGTTTTGATTTACATTGGACTTTTCCCTCACAAAATGTAAAAAACAGGAATCAAATTAGCACCCTGCATGATATGTTTTCAGCTTTCATAGTGCTAAAAATATTTTTGAACTAGCTTATGACCACTATTTAAAATCCAGGAAATTTCAAATTAAAATAATAATTTCTGGCCTTTAGAAAAATTGGAAGATCTAGCAGCCTTGGACATATTCCTTCCAGGCAGCAATCACTGGAGCCAGGTCATAGCTAGTCCCATTAGATGAGGCTTACATGCTCCATTTCACCATAATCCTTCCAATTCTCATCATATCCCATACCTAGGGACCTGTGCCCCTGGCCTGCATCACTCAACTAGTCTATTATCTCCTTGAGCATTTGCATCTGCTTCCACCGAATTACAGCAAGGCGGGCTTCTTTTGCACTCTTTTTGTAGACAGAGTCTCATTAAAGTGCCCTCAAATAGAGTGCCCTGGTGTCATAGCTCACAGCAATCTCAAACTCTCGGGCTCAAGCAATCCTCTTGCCTCAGCCTTCCAAGTAGCTGGGACTACATGCATCCACCACAATGCCCAGCTATTTTTAGAGACAGGGGATCTTGCTTTTGCTCAGGCTGGTCTCAAACCCATGAGCTCAGGCAGTCCACCCGCCTCAACCTCCCACGCCTTTGCTAGGATTACAGACGTGAGCCACCACGCCCGCCACTTTTGCACTTTACCATCCCCTCTTGAGGAATGTAAAATGTCAATTTTGAGTTGACCCTAAATAAATACATAGACTGAGAAGAAATGACTGCTATTATTTTTTAAAGGTATTATAAATGTTATCTTTTCTCTTAACTCCTTTAACAGAATACCTTTGTATAACTGAAAAACATGGGATTATAGTTTCATTAAATTTAAGATTTTTATTGAGACCTTACATTTTCACAGGGTATTCTGGTAATAATGTAAGATGCAAAGATGATTAAGTGCTAGTCTCTACTGCCACAGGAACTCAGAATCTAGTAGGAAATAATATTTACTAATCTAGTAGGAAATAATAATTTCTAGTAGGAAATAATACATACATAATGGGAATACAGGATAATCTTTGGTGAGTTCTCTACAAACAAATGGTGTTGAACTTGAGAACTGACAGTGCTTGAGAAGGGAAATCTGGCACTCTTAGAATGCTTGTAGGGGAAGGTAGCTATAATTTGGACCTTAATAAGGAAGGTGGCTTTTGAGGAAGGGTTTTTCTGGCAAGAGGTCAGTCCAGTGGAGGAAGGCAGAAAGGAAACTTTCAAGTATATTCCATTACCTGGAAATAGCCATCAATTAATGATATGGAAGAGGGTAGAATGGGAGATAGGATGGAAGGGCTTTGAATGGCAATCTGGAGAATTTTAAAAATGGTGACCTGTTTCTCAGCAAGAGAATAATATGTGATCAGGTCTAGTTTTAAGAAGAATAGATTGGGAGAAAAACAAAAGCCAGAAGCCAAATAGATATGATAAGACTGTTGTAATAAGCCAGGTGAGAATGCTGAAAGCCTGAAGTGGTAGGAGTAGAAACGAGGGGCAGATGTGAGCAATATTATGGATTCAATAGCTGATTGCTTCCTTAGCTGATTGGATACAGGCAGTGAGGGAGAGAAAGTAGTTGACAGTCATCCCAGGGTCTTTGACCAGTTGCCTGGGAGGATGGAGGGTACAGAAGGAGGAGCCAGTGGGGAAAGGGAAGAATTGAGGTGATGAGCTAAGTTTTGAAGTTTAGGGTGAAAGACTAATTGGAGCATTGTCCAGCAAGCAGTGGGAAATATGGGTCTGCATCTCAGGAGGAGGGATGTAGCTAACTATAGAGATCTAGAAATTGTTTGGTTGGATGAGGCTGCGGGTATGGGCATGAATGAGATGCCTTGGGGAGGTGGGACCAGCAGGACAGTTACGGGCAGAATCTCGGAAACAGGCTGAGTTGAGGAATGAGCTGAGGAAGAAGGGTTGGGCACAGTGGCTCATGCTATAATCCTAGCACTCCAGAAGGCCACGGCAAGGGGATTGCTTGAGCTCAGGAGTTTGAGACCAGCCTGAGCAACAGCAAGACCCCTTCTCTATAAGTAGCCCAGTGTTGTGACGGGTGTCTGTAGGCCCAGCTACTTAGGAAGCTGAGGCAAGAAGATTGCTCAAGCCAAAGAGTTTGAGATTACTGTGAGCTATGACACCACGCCACTCTACCCAGGGCAACAGAATGAGACTGTCTCAAAGAAACACAAGAATAAAAAGAATAGAGAAAGAGCTGTAGATAATAAAGAAGAAGGACCTGTGGGGAGCTGTATGGAGTGGGGAAAGAGCATTGTCTCCTGGATCTGTCATTTATTTACTTGTCCAAACAATGATTTAAACTAGTGGGCCTTACTTTCCAGTAAAATAAGGAAGTTGGACTCCATAAGCTTTACAAGTCCTTTCAATGAGAACAGTCTTAGGGGAAAACAATCAAAAATCAGTTCCAATGGATATTGTGGTTGTCTCTGAATTCCTCTATCTCTTTGTTCATATCTCTCATGTTAACATTGAAAACAGTTGCCATGTGTTTATGTATAATATTTGTGTGTGAACTCTGTGCCATCACAAACTGTGTCATTCTCATGCTTCATTCATTTGCTCACACATTCACGTGTCTAACAGATATTTGTTGAGTGCTTCCTATGTACTATTCTATACACAGTGGTAGGAGCACAGTGAATAAGAAACAGTCCTGTTAACCTCGGTTGCTTAGAGGAGCTGACTGACAAAAAAGGCACTTACAGCTGAGAAAGAAAAAGTTCCTATCAACCATAACAGAACATGGTATTGTATTTGGGTAACAGGAAAAAGGATCAGGAATGGCTTTATTTTAAACATTTTTACTGCTATAGGGAGACTGAGATACCTATTTTAACATAAGAATCACAAAATCACTGAGGATGTTTTTGTAAACTTTGAATAATTTAAGAAAAGCCTAGGGCTCATTGTTGAATCACTTATACCAACTGATAAAACTTTTGAACCATCCTTAATTTCCACAATAATCACTGATGGAATGATTCATATAGTTTATATAAGCAGTGTTTCACAGGTACTTGGAACAACTAACTCCTATAAAAATTTTACCTATATATATAACTGAAAAGTAAACAAGTGAGTTTTTAAGAGGTATAATTGTTTTCTTGAATAATTGAAAATGTCAAAATTGAATTAAAATTTCAGGGCAACATGTGGAATCAAAGCAAAGATTCCTCTTCTGAAATTTTCCTTAGCCTTCAAGACCTAGGAAGTGGGCTTCACATGGTGATTCATCCCTGTAATCCCAGCATTTGGGGCCAAAGTGGAAGGTGGAAGGATCTCTCAGGAATTTGAGATGAGCCTGGGCGACATAGCGAAACTCCATTTCTACATGAAATAAAAAATTGCCAGGCGAAATGGTACAGGCCTATAGTCCCAGGTCCTTAGGAGACTGAGGCAGAAGGATCACTGGAGCCCAGAAATCTGAGGTTGTACTGAGCTATGATGATGCAACTGCATTCTAGCCTGGGCAATAGAGCAAGACCCTGTCTCATAAAGGCAAAGAAAAAGAAAAAAAAAAATACCCAATCTAGGTAGCAAGAACTTTATTGATAAGTTGTCTCTCACTCTCAAAGAGGAAATTATAATTCTAATTGTACTTTCTTTCTAAAGAAGGTCTTGCTTATAAAATTTTCTTCTACATGATAATATGGGCACACATTGGTGCTCAAGAGGTTACAAGGTATAATTCATTTCTGATCTAACAAACATTTATTGAATTTTTACAAGATATCAGACACTGGTCATTCTCCAATTGCAAATAGAGTAGTGGGCATGACACAATTCTTGCACTGCTAGGAGTAGGAGAGGAATAAGAAACAAGGAACACCCCAGATAATGAGGAGTGCTATGGAGAGAATTACAGTGGAATGCTGTGATAGACATGCCTCATTGGCCACGTCAGGTGTGATGGTAAGGACCTCTGTTGGGGAGGTGACAGTAAGATAAGATCTTACTAAATGACAGAGAGCAACCATGCAAAGACTTGGGAAGAGGAGACAGTTCAAGGCAGAAGGAAGAGCTCATCAATAACAAGCTAAATCTTTGTTTATTTGTCCTAATGTAAATGACACTGACAATTCTTACCTTCCTTCAGGGCAGCAACTAGAAGTATTTAAGTGTAATTTTATGATGCATATTCCCAGAGAATGAATTATCAGGCTAGGAATGATTTTTAAAAGTGGAGGCATGGGCTCGGTGCCCATAACACAGTGGTTACGGCTCCGGCTGGCAGATTTGAACCCAGCCCAGGCTACAACAATGATAACTGCAACAAAAAAATAGCTGGGTGTTGTGGTGGGCACTTATAGGCCCAGCTACTTGGGAGGCTGAGGCAAGAAAATCGCTCAAGCCCAAGAGTTGGAGGTTGCTGTGATCTGTGACACCATGGCACTCTACCAAGGGTAACATAGTGAGACTGTCTCAAAAAAAAAGTCTTGGCACCCATAGCACAGCAGTTGCAGCACCAGCCACATACACCGAGAGTGGAGAGTTCAAATCCTCCAGGGCTAGCTAAACCATAATGACAACAACAACAACAAAAATGGAGCCATGGAAGATATAGGGCTGGGGCTGGGATGAGGCAAGTGAGACATTTGAGGCGCAGAATCTAAAGAGTCATTCACAAAGTGACTCAAAGGGTTGTGCCTCATTACATTTTGCGCCCCAAGCACCTCACTAGCTTGACCCTCATCATAGCCCTGGGAAGAAAGGTGAGGAAGTAGAGTTGTAAAACATCTTGGGGCTTTGAAGAGCCAGCAGACTTGGAGGTGGCAGAGGAGATAAATAAAATGAGAAACACTAAAACAGCCTTACAGAGGGGCTGGGCTTCTTAGATACAGACTTCCAGCCTCAGGACCCAGATCCCACACAGCAGCCTTCTGCCAGGGGTGCCTCTCCCAGCTTCTGAGGCTGAGAGACCATCATGCCCTACAGATCTGGATGTGTGTTTCTTTAACTTGCTCTGTCCATAGCTGGACCAGCAGTGTGGGAGAAGCAAGCAAGGCCATTGTGTGTGGCACCTGTGGCAGTGGACGTGACAGATTGTCTCCCACTGGTTACAGGGATAGCTGCTAGGAGCTGAAGGAACCTACTCCAACTTACGTGGTATGTCTTCATAGACGGACTCTATTGCTACCATCTTGACAGATAGGATAGGTCAAATAAAAGGTGACTTCCGGGGCGGCGCCTGTGGCTCATCAAGTAGGGTGCCGGCCCCATTACCGAAGGTGGCGGGTTCAAACCCGGCCTTGGCTGAACTGCAAAACAGAAAAATAGCTGGGCATTGTGGCAGGTGCCTGTAGTCCCAGCTACTTGGGAGGCTGAGGCAAGAGAATTGCCTAAGCCCAGGAGATGGAGGTTGCTGTAAGCTGTGTGATGCCAGGGCACTCCACCGAGGGCGATAAAGTGAGACACTGTCTCTACAAAAAAAAAAAAAGGTGACTTCTGTGTTGAGAAATACTCAGAAGGGTGGTGATCTCTGGGATAAGTTTCTCACTGGCATTTTGCAATGCCTTTTTCAGGATGAGTTGAAATATGATGGCAGTGTGGCATTATATTAAGCGATCTAAATCAGGTGATAGGGGATGGATGTTAAGCCTCAGCCTTGCAGTATTGTATGCCACAATCAAAATGTTACCATCACCCTACTTTTTTGTTCTGAATCGTAAAGAATCCTTACATCACCATACTATGGTATCTGTTTTGTTTGTTATCAAAAAAATTGCTCTTTTCTTTTTTCTTTTTAAAAGAATATGGATTGTGCTCAGTTCCATTTGAAAATAAGCTCTATCTAGTCGGTGGACAAACTACAATCACAGAATGCTATGACCCTGAACAAAATGAATGGAGAGAGATAGCTCCCATGATGGAAAGGAGGATGGAATGCGGTGCTGTCATCATGAATGGATGTATTTATGTCACTGGAGGATACTCCTACTCTAAGGGAACATATCTTCAGAGCATTGAGAAATACGATCCAGATCTTAATAAGTGGGAAATAGTGGGCAATCTCCCAAGTGCCATGCGGTCTCATGGGTGTGTTTGTGTATATAATGTCTAATTGAATCTGCAGAAATGACCAGGTAACCACTGTTTTGGAGTATATTGAAAAAACAAAAAGAATGGAATGCAGGTTTGGAGTTCCTTACTTGTTACGGTGGTCTGACACATGGACAGGGGATCGATAAATTTTATTTCCTAACCTCATTCTACTCCCAAATCCAATGATTAATGGGCAAGAAAAGTCTTATTTGTATATAGAGTTGAATTAGTGAGGTTAGCCCCTATAATCTCTGCTTTTCAAAGGTAATATAGAATTATGTATTTTAACACTTAGTAAAATGTGAAATGTCTTTGTAGTGAATCTTTTTCTCTTGGTAGCATCAACACTGGGGGTAGGTCAGAACATTCTGTGAAATGAAATGTCTCTTAAGAGCCATTAACTAGAAGGAATTTTAAATTTAAAGAGGGAATCATCTCTACCTCTGCAAAATCAACACTTAACTTTTTTTTTCTTTTTTTCTTTTTTTGAGACAGAGCCTCAAGCTGTCTTGAGTAGAGTGCGATGGCTTCAGAGCTCACAGCAACCTCCAACTCCCGGGCTTAAGCAATTCTCTTGCCTCAGCCTTCCAAGTATCTGGGAGTCTAGGCACCTGCCACAACGCCCGGCTATTTTTTGGTTGTAGGTGTCGTTTGGCAGGCCCGGGCTGGATTCAAACCCACTAGCTCTGGGGTATGTGGCTGGCGCCTTAGCCGCTTGAGCTACAGGCGCCAAGCCAACACTTAAATTTTTTTTCACTTTTAAAATTATTTAGAACACAGGCTTACTTTAAGTCTAGTTTTTTTCCTGTTGTGATGTAATTTATTGTTATTATTCTCTATTTACTGACTACCAGAGATATACAAAATATTGTGCAAAGGATTATTACTGTTCAAAGAGTTTAAAAACTGAATTTAAAACAATGGCACATATGAAAAATTGCAGAGAAGATAGTTAAATATTTGTTTATGCTAAGGCTATTTTTAATTTTCAGCTTTGATGTAAGTTACTGGCTTAGGTGTCTTCAATTTAAGCATGTTAGGAAATGCTCTTTAGTCTTAAGTATAAGTACATGTCTGCACATACAATTGAATTTTAGAGGCAGACAGCGTGTAGAAGAGTATGGAATAGTAGAAAATACATTGACAAGAAGATAATTTGCATTCATTTTCTAGCTCTGCCACTAACTAGATTTTGTGACTTGAGTCACTTATCCTGTCTTTGATTAGAACTTTCTGACTCATGCACACTGGCAGTGCAGGTCATAGATGTGCCTAAGTATGGATCTGCTTGTTCCCTCCCAGTATAGCTAGAAGTGATTCGGGTCACCTTTGTCCATTTTCTCCTGTGTGCCTGTAGGTTCACTTTCCTTGTGTGCCATAACTTGAGAAAAGTTGGGAGACTCTGATTAAGTTAACTCTTCTAAACTTTTAGTTATCTGTGAGACCCTGTATTCTACGCTCTTACTTTTTTAAAGAGACAGTGATTATTATTATTATTTATTTAATTTTTTTTTTTTAGAGACGGAGTCTCACTTTGTTGCTCTTGGTAGACAGCTATGGCATCACAGCTCACAGCAACCTCCAAATCTTGGGCTTAAGCAATTCTCCTGCCTCAGCCTCCCAAGTAGCTGGGACCACAGGCACCCGCCACAACGCCCCGCTATTTTTTTGTTGCAGTTTGGCAGGGGCCAGGTATGAAACCACCACCCTCAGTATATGGGGTCAGTGCCCTCCTCAGGGAGCCACACACGCCGCCCCAACAGTGATTATTTTTAACTTTAAATACCGATGTTTAAAACTACCTAACACTTCTAGTTTTAAAAAAAACTTCAAGAGACTTTTTTTTCTTTTTCTTTTTTTGAAAAAAAATCTTACTCTGTCTCTCTTGCTAAAATACAGTGGTGTCATAGCTCATAGCAACCTCAAACTCCTGGGCTTCAGCAGTCCTCCTGCCTCAGCCTTCTGAGTAGCTGGGGCTATAGACACCTACCACCATGCCTGGCTAATTTTCTAGTTTTTGTATTTCTTGCTCAGGCTGGTTTTAAACTTTAATCGATCTTCCATCTCAGCCTCCCTGAGTGCTAGGATTATAAGCATGAGCCACCACCCTGGCCAGGACATTGTTTAATACAGTGGTTCTCAACCTTCCTAATGCCATGATGTATTTTCATTGTTACAAAGGGGTTGCGACCCACAGGTTGAGAAGCGCTGGTTTAATACATTTATTTCAGATATCATTTTAAACTGATACAACCCTTTGGGAATCCAGTATGGTACTGCACAGCAAGGGACATAAAAATGGTCATATCTTTTGCCCCATAAATTCTATACCTTTATTTTTAACCTTAAAAACACTTTAAAAAATAAATACATGAAGATGTTTATGTCTGTATTATTTAAAATAGCAAAAAATTATTTTAAAAAATCTGCAGGTCAAAGTGGGCTAATAAAAATGGTGAAGTATTATAGTGCCATCAAAATAATTATTTGGAAAGCTATGTAGAAACATGTACATGTCTGATATGGTAAGTAAAATGAGCACAATACAAAGTAGTGTACACACTGATTGTGACTTTGTAAAGTCTTTACGCATGTGGAAGGTAATATGCAAAACAAATTCATTGTGTTAGTGTAGGGAAATATGGAATGATTATTTAAAATTTTTTCTTTAGTATTACGTTGAGTTTTCAATAAAAATAAATAAATCACTGTGTACATGGTAATACTGCTTGAATTTGGGCCAATTGGGTTAAAGGACAGTTTGAATTAGTGAAACAACTGAACTATAGACTTTCAGACTATAGTTGAATTATAGACTATTTTATTGCTTTCAAGGACATATAGCAATTTATGCTGGACTGATATGTTGCCCAGTAGTGCTTTAGACATTTGCTCTATGGGACAGATAAGGATCATTGAATTTACCTTCCCCTCCTTTGCCAATTTATATAGGTCCTTCTCTGGGAATTCTTCTCTGTTTTGGCCACAGCATAACTCCCATTTCACATTTAAGATTTTATCATTTATATATGCATAGTGTTTCTCTTGACTAAATTTGAGATTATGGACCACATCTTATTCTTAGTATTCTTAGGGTCTGATATTTCTTTCTTTCTTCTTTCTTTTTTTTTTGAGACAGAGTCTCAAGCTGTCACCTTGGATTAGAGTGCTGTGGCATCACAGCTCACAGCAACCTCCAATTCCTGGGCTCAAGAGAGTCTCCTGCCTCTGCCTCCCAAGTATCTGGGACTACAGGCACCTGCCACAATGCCCAGCCATTTTTTGGTTGCAGCCACCATTGTTGTTTGGCGGACCTGGGCTGGATTCGAACCTGCCAGCTCAGGTGTACATGGCTGGCGCCTTAGCCCGTTGAGCCACAGGTGCCGAGCCTTTCTTTCTTTTTTTTTGCAGTTTTTGGTTTGAACCCGCCACCTCTGGCATATGGGGCCAGCGCCCTACCACTTTGAGCCACAGGTGCCGCCCAACTTTTTTTTTTTTAGACAGAGTCTCAGTAGAGTCTCACTTACTCGGTAGAGTGCCATGGCGTCACAGCTCACAGCAACCTCAAACTCTTAGGCTCAAATGATTCTCTTGCCTGAGCCTTCCAACTAGCTGGGACTACAGGCACCCGCCACAACATCCACTATTTTTTTGTTGCAATTGTCATTGTTTAGCAGGTCTGGGCCAGGTTCTAATCCGCCTGTCTCAGTGTATATGGCCAGCATCCTAACCACTGAGCTACAGGCGCCTAGCCAGGGTCTGGTATTTCTTATACACAGTGCACAAGGATGATAGCATTCTTTTTACAGAAAGCATTCTGGAAGTGCTTGAAGAATCTTGAAAATTGTGATTTGAGGCATTTAATTTGCAGTTCTTATTTTACATAAAATTCTTTTTTACTACCAGTTTATGTACAGAAGAAAAGATTAAGGAAGATATTCACGTTTCTTCTAGTTATTCCAAGTTTCAAATCACTATAGTACAAATGAAAAATGTTTTACTAAAATCAAATGCAAGCCATTGCTTTCCGAGGGCAAACGCTGTACTACAAAATAGTGAAAGCTGTGGAGATGATTTTAAGCATGACTTAAGATGACTTTCCAAAGTTTCCAAATTTTAAAAGTTGCTGGTTCTCACAGGATTTATTTTTAGTTTTTTTAGCTGAAAGTGGATTAGCATGTAAGGTATTTGCCTCTGTTTTCACATTCATGTAAATATATACCTGTTACAGACTGAGTGTATGTGTCTTACCAAAATTCATATGTTAAAGCCCTTGGACCTTCAACATCACTATATTTGGAGATAGGGCCTTTATGGAAATAATTAAGGTAAAGTGAGGTCCTGAGAATGGGACCCAGCTCCAACAGAGTAAATGTCCTTCTTTTTTTGTTTGTTTTTTTGAGACAAAGCCTCAAGCTGCTTGTCACCCTGGATAGAGTGCTGTGGCATCACAGCTCACAGCAACCTCCAATTTCCAATTCCTGGGCTCAACCGAGTCTCTTGCCTCCGTCTCCCAAGTAGCTGGGACTACAGACGCCCGGCCATTTTTTGGTTGCAGCTGTCATTGTTTGTTTGGCGGACCTGGGCTGAATTCGAACCTGCCATCTCAGGTGGACGTGGCTGGCGCCTTAGCCCGTTGAGCCACAGGTGCCAAGCCAAGTAAATGTCCTTCTAAGAAGACAAACCTGGCTATGTTCATGTCAGAAGCAAGCCCTCACCAGAACCTAATCATTTTGGCACCCTTATCTTGGACTTCCAGCCTCCAGAATTGTGAGAAAGAAAATGTTTGGCTCGGTGCCCGTAGGACCGTGGTTACTTCCTACCGAGGAAGGAAGGGTTCAAACCCAGACTTAGCCAGCTAAAACAACAATGACAACGGCAACAAAAAAGTAGCTGGGTGTTGTGTTGGGAGCCTGTAGTCTCAGTTACTTGGGAGACTGAGGCAAGAGAATCACTTAAACCCAAGAGTGTGAGCTGTGACACCATGTGACACCATGTGTGAGCTGTGACACCATGGCACTCTACTAAGGGGGACATACTGAGACTCTGTCTCAAAAAAAGAAAAATGTTTGTTTGCCACCCAGCCTGTGGTATTCTGTTATGGCCACTTAAGCTAATACAGCCTGCAAAGGAGATAGCCTTTTATATAATGCAGTTTAGGCGCTGGATCAGCTAGTAATAGACAATGTGTCCCCAGACACCGCTTTCCCCTCCCATCACATGTGCAAAGCAACCAAAAACACCTGTTTAATTCGTCTGACGATGTCTGAAACTATAAATACAGCTTGGAAGTATTTATTCAGAGCAGTTCTCCCAAAGGTTGATACCCTAACTTTCTATATAGTACACTTATACACTTGGACTATACTATGATTTGGGGGTTTGTCTCCTCCAAACCTCATGTTGATGTGATCTGCATTGTTGGAGAGGTTTGAAATCATGAGAGTGGAAGATGTTTGGGTCATAATAGTGGATCCAGTGCTGTGATTGACCAAGTTCCCTGCTTGAAGACTAAGCTGGGTTGTTGGTGTTTTTTTTCTTTTGCCAGGGCTGGTTTTCAATCTGCCACCTCCGGCATATGGAGCCGGTGCCCTACTCCTTTGAGCCACAGGCACCACCCACTAAGCTGGTTTGACAAAACCACAGTGACTAGGGATGGGGTTAATGTTGACATATTGGTTTAGGCTTTCCTGATGCAGTTCCATCCCTATCTTTTCCACACTTTTGACATATGAACCAATAGATCCTTTTTGAGTTGGGTTTTTGTCTTTTGCAACAAAAGAAGTGCTGACCGGGCCGCGCCCATGGCTCAGCAAGTAGGGCGCCGACCCCATATACAGAGGGTGGTGGGTTCAAACCCGGCCCTGGCCAAACTGCATCAAAAAATAGCCGGGGAATTGTGGCGGGTGCCTGTGGTCCCAGCTACTCGGGAGGCTGAGGCAGGAGAATCACCTAAGCCCATGAGTTGGAGGTTGCTGTAAGCTGTGACTCTATGGCACTCTACAAAGGACGATAAAGTGAGACTCTGTGTCTAAAAAAAAAAAAAAAGTGCTGAGCAGGCAGTGCCTGTGGCTCAAAGGAGTAGGGCACTGGCCCCATATGTTGGAGGTGGTGGGTTCAAACCTAGCCCTGGCCAAAAAAAAAAAGAAGTGCTGAGTAATATGCTTTGTCCCTTGTTAAAATATAAATATTTTTTGAAAAGTATATTATTTTTCTATTGCTGCTGTAACAAAATACCACAAACTTAGTTGCTTAAAACAATACACATTTATTACTTATCATTCTTTGGAAGTGTGGTACAGTTTCACTGTGTCAGTGTTACTAACCTTTTATCTACCTGCAACCTGCAACTTTAACTACTTTGCTATGTAACCTCATATTAATATATTCACAGTTAGGACATCCTTCTGCCCACTACAGATAATAATATATTATCTTATCCTGACTTTTATAATTCTTTTAATCTGAGGGGAGATTCTGAGAGAAACAAACAAAAAGCAATGATGGGTCCCAGGGATTTCTGAAAACTGGAAGATAGAAAGTAGATTAAAAAAAAAAGTTGGGGTGGCACCCATAGATCAGTGGGTAAGGCTCTGGCCACATACACAGAAGTTGGCGGGTTTGAACCCTGCCCAGGCCAACTAAGGCAACAATGACAACTGCAACGAAAAAATAGCCAAGCGTTGTGGTGGGTGCTTATAGTCCCAGCTGTTTGTGAGGCTGAAGCAAGAGAATTGCTTAAGTGGGAGAGTTTGAGGTTCCTATGAGCTGTGATGCCACGGAACTCTACTGAGGATGACATAGTGAGACAGTCAAAAAAAAAAAAAAGTTGGAGGACAGGGTCATTGACAATTATACCATCCTGCCAAGGGCCAGCCTGTCAAGCCTAAAAAACAAATAATGCAAGAAAGTCACTAATTCTATCAAAAATGTATTCTACCAACCCTATAATCCTTTTTTGCTGGTCTTTCTGTATGTTAAGAACCCATGTACCTGAGTTTTGTTCTATGTATTTATTTATTTATTTTATTGTAGAGACATAGTCTTGCTATGTTGCCCAGGCTGGTCTTGAATTCCTGGCCTCAAGCGATTCTCCTGCCTTGGCCTTCCAAATTGCTGGGATTATGGGCATGAGATGCTGTCCCCAGCAGCATTTTCTTTTTTATAATTTTGAAGGTCTTCAAAATATAGTCTTTGTTAGAACTTCTTTCTGCTTTTCTGTTCCCCAATTTCCAGCATAAAGTATGCTTCCAGGTAACATTCACCCTTTGTCAACATGTTAGGAGATCTAATCAACACAAAAAAGAAATAAAATTATTTTCTAGTATTTTAAAATAAATGTAGAAACCCAACGTTATTGATTTAGAAATGTCTATTCTCTATTATAGTTCTGCTTTCAAAGTAAGTTACGAAGACAAGGCAGGTAATTGAGTCTATAACCTTTGCTTAAACAAGAATAAACTTCTCGAGGAAGGTTTGGGGAAGTACATACTGATAGGAAGCCCCATGAATCCAAACATTTACTCAACCTTGCCAAAATCATAGCACACAACTAGTTTATGATATTATTAGGTAGTTTAAACCAAAGTTTGTGCCCAAAGAAATTATCATTACTCCCTTGGCTGGATACAACGTCAGTCTTCAAACACATTTTGTAGTTTTTTTATTCTGTATTTGAGTTTTTCATCTTGTATACCTGTAATATCTTGAAAAGTAGTTCTAGCTGGGTGTCTTTTCATAGTGATTTCCACCTTCTGTGAACCTTTGTACTTTTATTCTATAATTTATAAATAAAGATGGTCTTAGCCAGGGCAATGAATGAGCTGAAACTTTGAAAAAAAAATTTTTTTTTTTTGAGACAGAGCCTCAAGCTGTCACCCTGGATAGAGTCCTGTTTCGTCACAGCTCACAGCAACCTCCAACTCCTGGGCTCAAGCGAGTCTCCTGCCTCCGCCTCCCAAGTAGCTAGGACTACAGGCGCCCACCACAGTGCCCGGCCATTGTTTGGTTGCAGCCGTCATTGTTGTTTGGCGGGCCCGGACTGTATTCGAACCCGCCAGCTCAGGTGTGTACATGGCTAGCGCCTTAGCCCATTGAGCCACAGGCACCGAGCCAACTTTGAAATTTTTTTAAATAAGGAAGTTCAAAGCTTGATGAGAAAATAACTGTAAAAATATAACAAACATAAAGTAGCACAGCATCCTATTTCTTAAAATCAGGATCAGGAGCCATCAAGTCCTTAGGCCACCTGCCCAGTTATCCAGTGCCCTAGTCTCTTCAACTTGTACAGCATCTTTACTTGGGGTATTAGAGGGTAACTTGTGATCAGCATTTTGATTGGAGAAGAGCCTTGCACTTTTCCAGACTTTAATTATGAGCAGATAAAGCTCTGCTGTCAAGAGTAACAATATAGTCAAAGAGACACTGTGATCATTTACTACTATGTTCAAATCCCTGAGATGACACCCGTTTCACTCAGTTACAGTCAAAAGACCTTACTATTATGTACATGTGTGCAACAGCAGACTGTGTCTAGGTCTTTATTTTTCCCTGGAAGATAGTGACTTAGCACACTTCTGATGGACAACTAAGGAAAATGTATTAAAATAACAAGAAATCCTTTTGAACCAGAAGAGTACTTCGTTAGCATAAGAATTCTTTCACCCTTGGCTTGGCGCCTGTGGCTCAACGGGCTCAGGCGCCAGCCACGTACACCTGAGTTGGCGGGTTCGAATCCAGCCCGGGCCCGCCAAACAACAATGACGGCTGTAACCAAAAAATGGCCAGGTGTTGTGGCAGGTGCTTGTAGTCCCAGCTACTTGGGAGGCGGAGGCAGGAGACTCGCTTGGGCCCAGGAATTGGAGGTTGCTGTGAGCTGTGATGCCACGGCACTCTACCCAGGGTGACAGCTTGAGGCTCTGTCTTAAGAAAAAAAAAAAAAAGAATTCTTTCACCCTCTCTTATTGCAACACCCAGCTATTTTTTTTTGTTGCAAGCCAAAGTAGCTCTGCTAATTTAACACCCCTAACCTCTCTTCACCTCTTCATTTGCTAAGGAAGGAGGATGACTTCTTTTTTTTTAATTGTTAAATTTGTAAAGAATAAGCTGGGAGGGTTCCATTCAGCCCCTCATCTTGCTAAAAATTACATGGGGAAGGTTTCACCAAAATTGCCTGTGATTAAAGGGAAAGAGATCCAGAATCAGGAAGCTGTCTTAGCTGCAAATGTAAGCCACATTTTTCTTTTTTTTTTTTTTGAGACAGAGCCTCAAGCTGTCACCCTGGATAGAGTGCTGTGGCATCACAGCTCACAGCAACCTCCAATTCCTGAGCTCGAGCGAGTCTCTTGCCTCTGCCTCCCAAGTAGCTGGGACTGCAGGCGCCCGCCACAACGCCCGGCCATTTTTTTTTGGTTACAGCCATCATTGTTGTTTGGCGGGTCGGGGCTGGATTCGAACCCGCCAGCTCAGGTGTACGTGGCTGACGCCTTAGCCTGCTGAGCCACAGGTGCCGAGCCAGCCACATTTTTCAACATCAGATTACTCAGTAATAAAGAGAATATTTTGTTCTCCTGTTTGTCTAATTTTGTTTTGTCTTCTAATTAGCTTAGAATTTGGGTGAAAATGAGGCTCCAACACACATCTAGGGGCTTATCTTATGTACATACTTAACATATATGGGAAGTGATAGGTGTGCAAGGGTATTCATTGCAGCATTGTTTTTGTTTTGAAAGAAGGGGCCTCACTTTGTTGCCCAGGCTAGACTTGAACTCCTGGGCTCAAACAATACTCCCACCTCAGCCTCCAGAGCAGCTGGGACTACAGATGTGAGCCACCACAGCATTGCAACATTGTTTGTAATAGCAAAAGACTGAAAGCAATCCAAATGTCCACATAGAGGAGTATTTAAATAAATTAAGACACTGTTGCACAACGGAATACTATGCAGCTGCAAAAATTGAGTGAACTGGGGCAGCGCCTGTGGCTCAGTGGGCAGGGCGCCAGCCCCATATACCGAAGGTGGCGGGTTCAAACCCCAGCCCTGGCCAAACTGCAACAAAAAAATAGCCAGTGTTTTGGCGGGCACCTGTAGTCCCAGCTACTTGGGAGGCTGAGGCAAGGGAATCACCTAAGTGTAGGAGTTGGACGTTGCTGTGCGCTGTAACGCCACGGCACTCTACTAAGGGCAATAGAGTGAGACTCTAGCGTGGGAAACAAAGTGAAACTCTGTCTCTACAAAAAAAAAAGAAAAAATTGAGTGAACTCTAGATATATTGAGAAAACAATCACAAAACGAAAGATACATACAATCATTCTTTTTTTTTTTTTTTTTTTTTTTTTTTGAGACAGAACCTCAAGCTGTCACCCTGGATAGAGTCCCATGGCATCACAGCTCACAGCAACCTCCAATTCCTGGGCTCAAGCGAGTCTCCTGTCTCTGCCTCCCAAGTAGCTGGGACTAC
>CAUYRH010092005.1:0-60807 GCA_963574655.1 Perodicticus potto | reverse complement strand
GCATCACAGCTCACAACAACCTCCAATTCCTGGGCTCAAGCGAGTCTCCTGCCTCCGCCTCCCAAGTAGCTGGGACTACAGGCACCTGCCACAACGCCCAGCCATTTTTTGGTTGCAGCCATCATTGTTGTTTGGTGGGCCCAGGCTGGATTCGAACCCGCCAGCTCCGGCGTATGTGGCTGGCACCTTCGCCACTTCGCCACCGAGTCGGTTTGGAAGTTTTTTATATATAAAGGTGTCTGAAGGAACAAAAGCTTTTACATTTAATATAGTCAAATTTATTAATCTTTTATACCCAATACTTTTTGTGTCATGTTCAAGCAATCTTTTCCTACCACAAGATTTAAAAGGTGGCCAGGCGTGGTGGCTTATGCCTGTAATCCTGGCACTCTAGGAGGCCAAGGGAGGTGGATTGCTTGAGCTCAGGAGTTCGAGAACAGCCTGAGCAAGAGTGAAACCCCATCTCTAAAAATAGCCAGACGTTATAACGGGTGCCTATAGTCCCATCTACTCAGGAGGCTGAGGCAAAAGAATCACTTGAGCCCAAGAGTTTGAGGTTGCTGTGAGCTGGCACTCTACTGAGGGTAACAAAGTGAGTCTCTGTCTCAACAACAACAAAAAAAAATTTTTTTTTTTTTTGAAACAGAACCTCAAGCTGTCACCCTGGAGAGAGTGTCGTGGCATCACAGCTCACAGCAACTTCCAATTCCTGGGCTTAAGCGAGTCTCTTGCCTCTGCCTCCCAAGTAGCTAGGACTACAGGCGCCTGCCACAACGCCCAGCCATTTTTTGGTTGCAGCCGTCATTGTTTGGCGGGCTGGATTCGAACCCGCCAGCTCAGGGGTACGTGGCTGGCGCCTTAGCCTGTTGAGCCACAGGCGCTGAGCCAACAAAAAAATTTTTAAAGGTCCTTATATTTTCTTTTTTCTTTGAGACAGAGCCTCAAGCTGTCACCCTGGATAGAGTGCTGTGGCATCACAGCTCACAGCAACCTCCAATTCCTGGGCTCAAGCGAGTCTCCTGCCTCCGCCTCCCAAGTAGCTGGGACTACAGGCGCCCACCACAATGCGTGGCCATTTTTCAGTTGCAGCCATTATTGTTGTTTGGCGGATCCGGGCTGGATTCGAACCCTCCAGCTCAGGTGTACGTGGCTGGCGCCTTAGCCCGTTGAGCCACAGGCGCCGAGCCCCACCCCAGCTTTCTAAAGTTGAGGGATCCACATAGTCCCACACTACATTAGCCTCTTTAATCATTCAGTTGATTTCCCTTTAGCAAAATCCCTTTCTCTTGTGTTCAAATACATTTTTTTTTTTAGACAACTCCTCCTTCCCTTAAGCGTTCTCATTTTTGCCCACTTGCCACTGGACAGTATTCTCTCCTTCATTTCCTCTTTGCAACCCCCTGAGGATCTCTAAGGAAACTTGCTTGTGGAAAAGAAACCACAAAGTTTTCTTAAAAACACTCATTCCAAGGAACCAGTGCCACTGACTCTAAAGCCTTTGACATTTCTCAGAAATCCCCCAGAATCTTTGTAAAATTTCCACATACATTCTCATCCCCCTCTGATGAGGTCTCCTTCCTTGTAAATATCAGCATTTGATACACAGTACTTACCACATTGATTTTTTGGATCCCTATTTTTTAAATCACTCCTATGGGCAAGGGTCCTGGGTATTATAATTTTTATAACCAATACACCATGTACAACATGAAAGCCATATTGAGGATTAAGTTGATTTTTTGTGGACTGGCTGAAGATCTGAACCACCCTTTAAAATACCATTTCTAAAGAGAAATGCATTCTAAATGCCAAACATCTAACCTAAAACCTTCTGAAATATAACCAGTCTACAAACTGAATATGCATTCCAAATATGGTGTAAGCCTCAAAGTCTTCTCATATAAGCCTCAGCATCCAAGGAGACTCCTCAGCAAGATTCATTGTTCACACAGGGACTGGTACACTTTGGTTATCCCACCAAGTTACCCAATGTCCCTCAAAGTTTAAGGAGGGAACACTGATGTATTGTGGTCTTAACACGGGTTACATTTGAGCATCCTATCTATCTTGCTCTCCTCAGAACAGTTTTATAATCCTTAGGGATTTTCCTCACCATCATATACTTGGCTGTTTATTACAAAATCTTGCCAATTAAAAAAAAAAACAGTCTTTTACTTTTTATGAAACTTTGAGTTCCTGAGTAGAGTTTCATTTTTCAACCTTATCTAAAGATTGTAGTCTATTCGTAGGACTCTCCAAATAAAATCCACCAAAATAAAAAAGAGATGGTAGTTTGAAACAATTATTTTACCACTTGTATTGCACAACCTCTTGTTTTCCTGTCTAAGGACCCCAAGGTCCCCTTGAGGTTAGCGCAGGGACATGGAAGCAATGGGCTCATTTACTTCCTGGCTCACCTCTGCCTCTCAGTGAAAACTTGGCTGTCTTTGGGTTTCTGTTCCTTTCCTGACAGTTTCTACTTCATCGATTTCATGTACATTTTCTATAAATTTCAGGGCATAAGCAGATGTCCATGAAGGTTCTCTCTCCAGGTTTCATGGTCTAGCTCAGAGGTAGAGGATTTTAACGTGGCCTTTTCTTCACGTGGTACCATTTTTAAAAACACTGTGAAACATTCAACTGTCTGCAGCATCCAGACCAATCCATTAAAGTTAATTTGTTCCAGATCCTTTTTGGAATTAAAGTTTAGAGTTGAGCAAAGTATCTCTCAACTAGACTAAAGGCAGTCAAATAATTATTTCAAACTACTAGTTTTCTTATTTTGGTGGACATTATCCTAGAATTTGGAGAGCCCTACAAACAGGCTACAGTCTTTAGATAAGATGAGGTTGAAAAACGAAACCCTACTAAAGAACCCAATGTTTCATAAAGAGTAAAGGGTTTTTTTTAATTGGCCATATTTTGTAATAAACAGCCAAGTGCAAGATGCTGAGGGAAAACGTCATGGAATGTGAAAGTGGACGCAGGGAAGGAGGACAAATAAGTAGCTGAAACATAACCTGTGTTAAGATTTCAAGATGCCATTCTGAGCTGAACTCAGGAAAGAAGAATCTGGAGGTGAAAGTGTCCTGAGTTTGTAGACCACAAAGATTATATATAACATGAGATAAAGCCAAAGCTTTTATAAAAACTGTCCTTAGATGGCCGGGCACACACATGTAATCATAGCACTCTGGGAGGCTGAGGCAGGAAGATCACCTGAGCAAGAGGGAGACCCTGTCTCTACTAAAAATAGAAAAACTAGCCGTGTGTCATACCAGGTGCCCGTAGTCCCAGCTGCTTGAGTAGCTGAGAGAAGAGGATCTCTTGAGCCCAAGAGTTTGAGATTGGTGTGAGCTGTGACGCCACGGCACTCTATCCAGACTGAGTGGGTAGAGTGAAGGGTGTGTGACGGAGTGAGACTCTGTCTCTAAAGAACAGAAAGAAAGAAACTGTCCTTAGAGCCATGGGAAGCTGGAGGTTACTGCTGAGATCTAGTCTCCTAAACAAGGCCAATGCCACAAAAAGTCCAAATTACAACCAGATAGTACAATAATGCAAACATGGGAGGCAGAAACACAGAAAAAGACTGTTCGCAAAGGATTATAGCCCTGCTTTTAGAATCCATGGGCCCACAGACAGTGGCTTGGCTTGGCACATTTGCATAGTTTTGTCCTATCCTTAAGAATACTTTCTTCTTTCATAAATGCCTTCTTTTATTGGTTTTTATTAACTCAGAATCTGGACACACTTGTTACTATGTTGCAGCCCATATAGCCTATGGCTAGGAGGGCCCACAGTTATAAGAAATACCCGTATAGCTCAATAATGGAACACCTGGGTGGAAAGGGCACGGGGAGGGATTTAGCTCCCTAACAAGCACGAGAGCTCGCGAGATGAGAGCAGTGGTGACTTGGCAGTCTCTACACCTGAGAGGCACGAGATCAGCCTTACATTAGGCTGGAGGAGCAGGCAGTTGGGAGCATGCGCATTCTATCACAGACCCGCTTACTCTGACTCTGTCTCCTCTCCTGCCTGCAGAACGCCAGCACGGCGTCTCTCTGCTGAAGATCATCAACCTCTGCTAAAGACTAAGGTCTATCTTTCTAAGAAGACTGCTTTACTCTCTCTAAGACACTTTCTCTCTCTCCAGCTGAAGTAGATAGTCAGCACCTAAGAGAAACTGAACAGAGCAAGGTAACTTAGCAATCCGCGTCCGGAACCAAGTTAAGCCCGGCCCAAGACCTGGTCAGTCCTGGGCCCTGACATTACTAGAACAACAGTTCTCAGTTCTCTCTCTCTCTCTCTCATACACATACAAGCACACACATCCCTTAAAAATCAAAGCATAAAAGGAGTAAGACTATTTAGGATAATTTTACTTTTAGCTACTGATTGCTTTCTTGAATCATTTTGAGGACCTTGAACATGGGAGCCATAATTTCACAGCTAAAGCGTTATTTGATGTCTGTTACTTGCCCCCTTTAATGCTTGGGCTTCTACTATAAACTCTCCTTCCAGGAAGAAATCCTAGCTGTTTATTATTTCAGAAGGTCTGATGAGGCGATGAGAAGAGCAGTACCTGCTCCTGGAACGGACCCCCCAGCAGTCAGATGCTTTTTCTGTCCTGCAGGAACGGTGGCTGTGGTAGATGCCTTTCGTTCACCTTTTCTCTTAACGGTGCCTGGAGACCACCAAAGACAGACTATCCACTCTGGGGTCCCTTTCTTTTTGCCTTATCTTCTCTTTGAGACGGTCTTCACATTAGCACCTGTGAGGTATATCTTAACATGTAAACACCCCAAATCTAATAAATGGAGGGAGTCGATTCTTTTGGTTATGCTTTGCGTGAACTATTAAGAAGGCAAAAACAAAAGTAGGGTTTTGCTTTCCCTACAAATTCTCAACATTAGTGTCTTAAGGAAAATTCCATGGTGGACTGATCTACACCCCCCCCCCATCAGCTTGTCTCCACTTAGTTTTAATTATAGATGAAGGAGTAACCTGAGTGCGGTCTACCATTTCTTGTGTGCTAGGAGTACCTGAAATCCAAAGACACATTAGAAACAAGGAAAGGACAGTATACGTGCTGTAGTTGGGATTTGCAGTGCCCTTAATCTGATTTCATCCACTCCCTTTCTTCAAGTGTTGAATGTCCAACTGTATTGCACATTCCAGCTACACAGTACCCTTTTAATCTGTAAATTGTAAACCTATCTCAGAGTGAAGAGTTTGGTGAAGAGTTAAGAAAATAGAAAACTCTATTCTGTGTAACAGCCGGAGAAAGAAGTATATTTACCAACAGTTATTTCCTTATTGGAGAAGGAAGCCATTTTCATTTGCTCAGATAAAGATACGCTAGCGTTTATCGCCAGCTTCTTAGAGTGTTTATGAAGGAGGGACTAGGAAGGTGAGGGGATGGGGGAGGCCAGGTGAAAAAGGGGTAATCAGGGGGGCCTCACCTACTGTGCATATTGCAAGGGTCCATGTCAGATCTATTAAGAGTAGAGTATAAATGTCTTAACACAGTAATTAAGTAAGAGAGGCAAAGGCTATGGTAACCAGTTTGATGTAAGCATTCCAAACTGTATATAAAATCAGCACATTGTACCCCATAAATGCATTGATGTACTAAGTTACGATTTAATAAAAAAAAAACTGCCCTCAATGCTGAGTGTCTGCATAAGGTGGGTGCTTGCTAAGGGGTGGGCCCCATCCAGCTGTAAAGGAAAATCAGGACCTGCGGGTTCGTCGGCAGTCATGTCATGAAAGAGGCCCCCAGCGTGCCTCTGGAAAATGGGTTCAACTGTTGTTTACATTTCTTAGATAAGTTCTTCAATTCTGCTTGCTTTGTTTTGGTTTTCGAAATAATTTCTGGAATACCATGTGAGGAAACTGGTTTGCAAGCCATTTGAAGACCATGTGTTTAAGAACAGCATTCCTTTCTCTGTAAATGTGTTATGAAAAGAAAAAAAAAGGACATGTTTTATCAATCCTGGTATGGGATGTGTTCATTCTCTAGCTCAGAGAGACCACTTACAAATATCTGGAACACCCTAACAGGATGGGTTCTTTATTTAGACACAAGATCTACCCCGTGAAAACACATAGGAAGTTAGAGTTTTTGTCTTTGGGGGACAACCTTTTTTCTCTATTGTAGTATGACCAAAGACGTCAAGTTTTGTTTAGATTTATTTGAAGGACAAGGTTGATCTCATTTTAGAGCCATCGGGAATTACTCTCCCATAAGAATGACAGGAGGATTTAAGGTCCTAGCTTGTCAAGTATAATATAATGATCCATTTCTCCAAACCCATCCACCCTTTAGCCCCTGCAGTTCAATTTCCGCCTGCACCAATGTCCACTCAGGAAGGGGCATCCGTAATTTTTTAATGGACAAATTCAGTGCATACTGTTGGTCTTCAGCCTGCTCTGCACCTCTGCAGGAATTGGCCTTCTTAGCATGCCGTTATTTTCACAATTTTCTTTTCCTTAGGTTATACAAAACCACTGTTTCCTATAGACTGCCTCTTACATCTGATTTCCTCGTATGACTTTTCCTTCTCAAATCTTCTTCATCGCCCTGCTTCCTAGCACGTCCTGGGAGATTGTATGTGACCCTATGCTTTGCATTTTATGTTTTCCCACTGGACAACTCAGAGCAGGTAGCAGGCAGCTATGGTGCAGCTGAACAGGGGGCACCAGGGCAAGCTTGGGGACCATGAGGCAGAGTCTTGGGAGTGTGCCTGGGGTTGTCAGGAAAGAAGTGGAGGGAGGTTGGTCACGAGAGTTCTTGGTGACAGATGAGTCTGGAGAAACAAACAAAGGACCCTGCCAGCACATAAGGACCTGTGTGCGCCCTACTGACGAGTCTGGACTCTGTCTTTCTGTCTGTCCTGTAGATTTTCCCAGGTCCTTCTGACCTACTGAGCACTATCACTGCATCTTTTGGGAGGCCTACATCTGCAGTGTAGGACTTTCTTTGCTTCATTCCATAGAGATGAGCTACTACAATTGCTCCCTTGAACATAAAGAGAAACTGTGACAAGGAAGACATCATTCTCAGTGGCAGCGAGGAGCAGAAAACAAGCTTTTTATATTCCATGGGTCTGAAATAAAGAACGTTAATGGGATAATGATGTGTGATTTATCGGAACTCTCAAAATATTTATTGAGCCATCAGATGTACCCGGCGTGGAACCTGAGATAAGATCAATGCATTCTAGAAGACTTTGAAATACAAACTCAGGGCTGAAACTAAGGTCCACTCCGGCACAGTGTGCTTGTCGTGTGCTTTGGGAAAGTTGTTTTCATGAGGACATGGTTGGCTTTGGAAGGAGAACTTATACACACAGGAATGGGGCTCAGCCATGTGATGTCAGGTCCCGGGCAGGTCAGGCTGTTTCGGCAAGTGAGGCTGGCACCCCAGTTTCTACCAGCTCGGGATCCACGCAGACTATTCCTCAGCTTAATCAGCCCCATTCTATGTTAGGAGGAAAGTAACAACAGAATAGTGACTCACTCCTAAAAAGTCACCTCTGCGTTTTTCCTTCCTTAAGGGGAAATGACTTCTGCTTGAAATCTTCTCTGTACAAGATAAACCTCCCAGGAATGCATTCCCCCAGATTCACGAGTTGCTGTACTAGGAGAGAAGAAAGTCCTGTTCCTTGTCAGCACAGGTCATTTTGCTGTTGACTGTGCTGCTGGTAAATAACGTGTTGGAATTGTCACGTGAACCATATGCCACGGAGGAAAAAATATCACCTGGAGGTCAAAGTTAATGAAAAGGTACTGACCGCTCGTGCGATTGTGTGTGACGTCTCCTGCTTTGTGTTTGCAGCCTGCGGCTCCCCCAGAGGACACCCCTGAGCTTAGCACCTTTTTGCGAAACTCCACCATCCCTCATCTTGTCAGGAAGAGGGACGCGCCCGCGTTTGAGTTCCACAGACAAAGCCCTGCGAAGATACTGGTGAGTTAAACATTGCACTGGACAGAACTCCCAAGGACAGGTGGTTTTCAGTTAAAGTATTGTTTCCAGCCTTCCAGACTCAGGAAACACAGATGCAAATGAACAGGATCGTTGGTTAATCCCAGAGAGGCACTAGCCATAAGAAGTAGTTCATTCTCTTTTTGAAGGACCCAAGCCCCAAAAGAACACCCCCTCCCCAAAGCACCTGCCTCTCCTTGAGTTCAGAGCCCAGGAAAATTCATCTGGGGTGTCCCCCTCTCAGCTATCAGAGGACACAGAGAAGCCGTGTGACTTTTGAGGAAAACAAAAGGGGCTGGCTGTGGACAACCAGAGAAGTTCTAAATCGATTTCCTCTGTATTCATGAATTCCCATGTTTACCTTGAATTAAGTATCTTAAAAAAAACAAAAGCATAGCAAAATATAAAAACTCTGATAATCCCAATCATTTACATCAGTCCAACAAAGTAGGATGACGCCATGTTGCATTTTTCACAGTCCTGAAAGTCCTGAATATGTCACTGTCCCATGGACAAGCTTTTATCACCCTACTAGGATACTAGGGTGAAGTAGAAGCAAGTCCTCATGTGTCATTGATCCAAACGTTTTCAGGGACCAGATTTGCAGTTTGGGATAACAGAAAAGCTTTGGAGTTAGGCAGGAGTGATAATTGTACAATGTTGTCAATACACTGAATGCCATTGCATTATACACTTAAAAGCAGTTAAAATGGTTTTGAAAGAAGTGTCTTAAACTTCACGTTGACAGTAAAACATGTTTTAAACATGAGAATGGACAGGAAAGTGCAACCACCAACCAAGTCTAGCTTAAATGGTCAGTGAAACTTACAACTAAGGAGCATTTATTAGAATCGAAGTATCTGAAATTTACATGGCAGAAAGTTACGACAATAGGAAAATTATGATTCAAGTGCCTGTACGTTTTTTATGACAATGTTTTTTAAAAAATATAAAAGTAAGAAATTTGTATATGTTTTCTTTTAGAATAAATCAATAAAACTGCCTATATTATCATTTTTAAAAAAGGTTCTGGGAGAACAATAGAATAGAAAATAAAAATTGACACGGGTCGAATTCTAACGCGCTCTACCCGTGCAGAACTAAACATTTGAAAAATCAAGATTCAAATGCTTTTCAATTTCTACTTCATTGTACATTCATGAGTACACCGAGGCAGTGGAGATTAATAACTAAAATTCTTTGGAAACTTGTATGCGTTTGGGTTGCAGGGTCAAATTATTTTCCTTCTATTGTTTCTCATTAAATATTTTGGATGTAAGATAATTTTTTGACTTCTGATTATCATAGAAATGTTCTTTACTCACAGATGAGGGCCAAGGTTCCTTGATTTTCATATCTGACTCTGTCCACTCATGTATGATTCTTTTTCTCTCATTTGGGTTCAAATCTTGTGAGTCATTTGCTTCCACATGTCCTCAAGTCAAAACAACTCTGGGAAGACAGTGATTATGCAAAGTTTATTCTGAAATCAAAAGCTAAATAAGACCTCCTACAGTTTGTGTTTAGTTAAAAACAACTTACTGAATCACATTTCTGATTAGGAATCTGAACTTGCAAAATGCCAACATCCCGTGCTGGGATCATAATTTCCAATTTGCATAAGAAAAATTCATACCGATCACACAGGGAAATAATTTCTCCTCCACCTAACCATTTTCTTTCCTTCTCCTCATGGCTGCCCGCTGCTTTTTGAAACTGTCGCCTCCGTCTGCCTTCCATCCAGACTTTCCTGTCTTCCTTTCCTGGCTCAGCTTACAGTACCTTATCTGTCTTAACTCCTTCCAGATTGTGGGACTATTGGCCACTTCCTCGAATTATCGCATCCCTCAAATTCTTCCAAAACATCACTTCTGCCTCTCTCCCTACATTTGAGTGGCCCCCTCTTAGAATTTCTCTTCTAAGACTTCTCTCTCTGCCTGTCGCCCAATGCCTCTGCACGCCAGACGCCTTCTCTAGACCTTTCTTTTCTCTCCCATTGGTTTTTGCCTTTTCAGGGACATTTCTGGCGTGACTATCACTCCAGCCATTCCAAGGTGCCTCCTGCCCTTTCAGTCTTTCCTCACTGTATCCAGGACTTCACGGGGTGGTCTGGATGCCTGTTAACCACCTCAGCCCTCGTGTCTCCAAAGCTTCAGTGTTCACAACCCCTCCCAAGTGTTCCTTCTGTCTGGAATTGCCAACCTCAGGAATGCCATGCCCACCCTCTCGGTTCTAATGCAGTGAGCTCCCTCCTCTCCTGCCCTGTTGCAACCTTCAGTGAATTAGCCACCAAGCAGGGATTCCACTTTCTGTACTTCTCCAAAGTGCTTCTTCCTCTGTCCGTTCCTGCTGCCTCCGGGCAGGGCTTCAGCATCACTCCCTTGGGCTCTTGCAGTAGGTGGTTTTGGTCCCCCTCCTGCCCCGCCTCTCCCTCCTTACACACAACTTGTCCCCCTCAAATACAAACCTGATCAGACCTTTGATTTAAAAGTATGGCCGGCTCCCCAGTGCCTTCTCAGCAGAACTCAGCAGCAGGGGGAGATTCTTCATCACTTTCTCCTACTGCTGCTTTGTCTCCCCCTCACCTCCCTGTATCCTGCTGTTGCTTTCTTGAGCACACCCTGGTCTTCTACAACAACACAGGGCCAGTCATCCCATTCTGCTTGGGAACTCATCTAACTCTTCAAGGCTCATTCCAAGCATCGCCTTCCCCAGAGTCCTCCAGCAGAGCTAACTGTGTCCCATCTCCAGGGAATTTATAGCATCTACGAACCTTGGCTCCCTTCTAGCCTCCAGCTGGTGGGATGAGCGTGTCAGTCATGGGGCACAGGTAAATGTGACCATCCTCCCGGGAACCACGGGGCTTTGAGAATTCCTGCTCCTGTTGTGGGGACCGCAGCGCCCAGCCCCAGTAGTACAAGGACAGGCCAGTCACCTGTATTTGCAAATGTCATGTAAAAATCAATCTTCCTGGAATTTATCAGCCACACATCACTAACCACTTTGTAGAGAACTCTGAGATCTCACAAAAGGATCTCATGGTGGCGTGTCCCTCAGGTTATTTTGTGGTTTATTGGTTTTGTTAAAGTGAAATGACTCCATCAACTGCTTCCCATAATTTTCAGTAAACTGTTTCTGGAGCACCAGTCGCTTAGTGCCCAGTTCATGAAACAGTAAAAATAAACTAAGCCGGGCCACAAGGTGAATTCAGGTCCATGAGGGAGTAGAGACAAGTATCGTTCCATGTGTGACACGCAGAAAATGGACTGGGATGTGTCCGTCTGTTCCACGTCTCAGGGCTGGGGACAGGAAAGTAAGTGAGCGGAGGCTACAGAATGAACTCATAGCTGTGAAAATCTGATTTGATAGATAGAATGCCACCGTTAATGAGTACCTTCCGGGAAGATGTGCTTCAGATATTAAAGGTTGCCCATCACACACTGGGCAACCGTAGAAACTAGGTAAGCACACAGACTAATGAGTTAACTCCCAGGAGGACCTCCTTTAAAAGTGGGAGTAATTTTGACAGAGAGAAGGATGTCATGGCATAAATGCTTGTCAGTGGGTAAGGACCTTTGAGTCGAATATCTGGACTTGCATAGTCCAGCATCAGATGTTGTTAAAACGATGGCAAGTAAAAAAAAAAGGGGGGGCAGGGAATTGTTCTTTAAGATAAGAGTCTGCCATCCTCCTCATTTGCTGGCAGATTAATAAACTTCTCTTTCCTTTCCCTCAAAAAAAAAAAAAAAAAAAAAAAAAGATGGCAAGTTTGACCTTGCATTTCATATCCCAATTTCTCGCTCTGTTGCTGCTAAAGTTGACGCATCACAGTACTCAGCTGTGTTTTCTTGGTTGTTCCGAAGTATTGTTCTTTTTTTAAATTCACATTTTATGAATAAGGCTTCTGATGAAATAAAATGCGAATAAACTGGCTTCAGTGTTGATTGTCTGCCACTACTTACACATTGATGTACTCCTCCTGATTTTTGTTTTTGTCTTTTGTTTTTTGCAGAATTGTACAAATATTGAGTGTTTACAAATCTCCTGTGCGGTGGGACGATTAGGAGGAGGAGAAAGTGCCGTCTTGAAAGTCAGATCAAGGCTATGGGCCCATACGTTCCTCCAGGTAACAAAAAACACCAAAACGCCAAAGCACATACACGTTCCTCTCCCAGGGAACCTCTTCTCAAATGCTCAGCAGGAAGCCTTCTTAAAAAGACTTGCAATGTTTTGGAAAAATGTTTTAAATTTTAACTTACTTTTTAAATGGGTCCGTCCTTCTTAAAACTTGAATTTTAAAAATATTTTTAGACTTTAAAATTACTTTACATTTTTAAATGTAAAGTATTTATTAATTTTTAAATCTTTTAAAGGAAATTTATATGGAGGGGCTGAGCCAAGATGAAGTGGTTCTTTTTTCCAAGCAGGTGAAGACAATTTAAATATCCCAAGTCCCTCAAACCTTCAGATGATAGATTTAAACCAGTACAGTAGATCTTATCTGTAGTCCCAGCTACTTGAGAGGTTGAGGCAGGAGGATCACTTGAGCCTATGAGTCTAAGACCAACCTGGGAAATATAGTGAGATGCTGTCTCTTTAAGAAAAAAAAAAATACTTGATTTAAAAAATGTTCTCAGCTCACAATATATAACCCAGGGCTTAGGCACAGAATGGATTGATGATAGTGTGATAAATGGGGTGGCGCCTGTGGCTCAAGGAGTAGAGTAACTGCCCCATATACCGGAGGTGGAGGGTGCAAACCCAACCCCCGCCCAGCTAAAAACTGCAAAAAAACAAAAAATGAAAGAAAGAATGTTTAGTGAATGTTGAGAGCACAGTTCAAGCCATCTGTCCAGAAAAGTAAAAAATAGAAATCAATTTAGAAGGGAAATAGGAGATTGTTCTAGAAAGTTCCTCTTGTGAGGTAGTTCCGCTGTGTGGGCTCCAATAAAAGTTTAAAATCTCTCTCAGACTGGGAAAATGAAGTTTTTCCTTTCAGAAAGTGCTATTATTCAAATGATACTACTGTGTTATCACCTTGTTGTTTGGGGGGAGATTTGAAAGAAAAAGAAAAACTAAATTACAACTCCTGCCGTGTCTGCGCATTTCTGCTCCTATCTGGGCTACGCTAACCCATTTCATTTCGTTCATTGTGCCATAAAAAATGAGGCGGTAGAATCCTTCTGAGTCTAGCTTGAAACAAAGAATTTTGTGTCTCTGGAGTTTTAGGTTGTCTATGCCTTGAAATAATTCTAGACCCTCACAAATCTTATTAACTATATTTTAAAAATAAATGTGAGGAAAGTTCAAGTTGTTTTTTATTTTATTTTTTTTCAAGTTTTTTTTAAAAGATTCTTGTGAAGCCTTCTTTCTTTCCTTCTTTTTATTTTTCTTTTTTAGCCTAAGGGAGGGTTTCTCAACCTCTCCACTGTAAATATTTCAACTAGATAATTGTTGCCCAATTGTAAGACATTTAGTGTCACTGGATGTTTAGCAGTGTCTCTGGCCTCTTCCTCATAGCTACTAGTGGTAAGCCCACCCCAGCAGGGACAACCAAAAATGTCTCCAGACAAAGCTGGTGTCCTCTGGGGACAAAGTTGCTCCCAGTTTTGAACTGCTTACCTAAGGAGAGGTATGATGCCCGATTTATTTGATTCTTTTTTTTTAAGTCAAAGCATTATTTATTCATTCACTCAAAAAGTACCATATTTATGGGGCACCTACTGTGTGCCAGGTGCTGCATCAGGGTCTCTAGTTACAGGTGGAATAGCAGTGACAAAGCACAGAGTCCAAAAATGAGCAGATGAATAGACACCTGATGAGTGTCAGGAACAAAGTGAAGCAGGGTAATAGGGTCAGGGGAGTGGGCTGAAGAGTCAGGAAGGGGCTACTTCTATAGGTACAGTGGGCCCTGGAGGTGACATGGAGCTGAGACCTGAGTCACAGGGAGCCCCATAGGCAGGATTCCAGACCAAACTACTGGCAGCACAAAGGTCCTGAGGCCAGAACACTTCTGACAGGTTCAAGGAACAATGAAGACTGATGTGTTTATATTACCATAGAGGAAATAGAGAAATTATAGGAATTATATAGTATGGAAAGGAGCATGGATTTTATTCTAAGTGCAATGAAAAAAGACGAAGAAAACTAACCTAGGAAGTGATGCAATAATAATTATGTTTTTAAAAGAACAAGAGTGAATAGGTGGATGTGTGGTCTAACAAAGGAATACTATACAGCAGTAAAAAGGAATGAATCAGACACATTAACATAGGTGAATCTCAGGAACATAGTATCAAGTTTAAAACGCAAGTCAAGTAGGATCCCACTTACATAAAGCTCAAAAACAGGAAAACTAAGCTGTTTACTGGCAAAACTTTTAAGAGGAAAACACAGGAATGGAAACACAGAATTCAGGGGAGTAGTAAGCCTCGTAAGGTGGGGTCACACAGAAGGAAAGTTTTAAAGGTACTAGTAATGTTTCCTCCAAGTCAGCGGTAGGCATGCCAATGTTCATCTTGGAGTTTTCTCTATCACTATGTGTCATAAATGGTCACTTATATTTACCCAATATTTAATAAAATAGCTTTTAAAGGATGATGCTGGAAGCAATGTTAAAGTTTGGAAGCTATTGTAATCATCCAGAATGAAATGGTGGTGAATTAAACTTGGAAAGAACAATAGAGCCATTGAGATGAGGTCTGAGGCAGGAGTTACTCCAGAGGAAACAATAACAGGACTTGTTGAATTTATTGTGAGAGGAGAGAAAGGAATCCAGTGACCATTTTTCACCTAGGCCAAATGGTGAGGAAGACTTGGCAGAAACCTGTTTTAGGAGAGGAAGCCAAGGGTTCTGTCTTATTAGCAGACACTGTATTAGTCACCTCTTGCCGTGTAACAAATTTCCCCAAATGTCTTGAAATTTAAAAATAATATGCATGCATCCTTTCACTCTGAGTCAGGAATCTGGATACAGCTTAGCAAGGTGATTCTGTTTCAGTGCCACTAATGAAGTTACAGTTAAGATGTCAGCTGGGGTCACAGTCACCTGATGGCTTGACTAGGGAGAAGGCTCCACTCACAAGATGGCTCAGGGATGTGACTGACAGGTGGGTGCTCAGGGCCCTACCATGTAGCCCTGTCTATAACACCGCTTGAGTGTACTCCTACCGTGGAGACTAGCTTCCCCCAAGCACATGAGCTAGGAGAGAGCAAAGGTTTTATGTTTTTTATGACCTAGCCTTGAAAGTCACATTCTGTTGTTTCCACAATGTCCTCTTGTTTGTACCTATCAGCCACATTCATTATGAGAGGGTCCCACACAAGGGTGTGAATACCATAAAGCGTGAATACCCAAGGGCTATCTTGGAGGCTCCCTATGACAGAGGCATTAACCAAGTCTTGAATTTCCTTTGGGATGAAATTTATCTGGAAGCAAATCCTGTGTTTTTCTATAGTCAGATGTAAGCTGGGAAAAAGTTACATTCTCAATCTTCATGATCAATAGATTCCTAGGGCTGATAACAAAGGACTACAAACTACGTGATGTAAAACAACCAAAATCATTCCCTCACAGTTCAAAAATCCAGAAGATCAAAACCAAGGTAATGGGTTAGTTCCTTCTGGAAGCTTCAGCAGGGATAGGGAAACTACACCCTCTGGGTCTCCAAGTGTGGCCCCTCAGCTGAATCCAAACTTCACAGAACAAATCCCTTCATTAAAAAGATTTGTTCTGTAAAATCTGGATTCATTCAAAAGGCTAGACTCAAGGGTGCAGAAGGCCACATGTGGCCCTACGCTCCAGGTTCCCCAGCCCTGCCAGGTCAACCTACCCCGTGTCTCCTTCCTGGCTCCCAGAGTTTGCCAGTAATCCATGGTCCTGATTGGCTTACGGACCCATCATTCCAGTCTCTTCCTCCTCCTCCTCCAAGTCACCTTCTCCTATGCGTTCTTATGTCTTCTCCTTTGTCTTATAAGGACACTTGTACTGGTTTTAGCCTACCTAATCCTAGTATAATTCCGTCAAAACTTATCTAAATTATATCTCAAAGACCCTTATTCCTAGTAAAGTCATATTACAAGATTCTAGGTGGATATGAATTTCTAAGGGACCTTACTAACCCCATTTCAATCCACAATCTTACATCCCCTTTAGCAAAGCCTTACTTGTTTTGCCATAGTATTGTGATAATTGCCTTTATCTAGTGGATAATCTTCTTACAATACTTCACTAAACTTACTAATATGAGAGGAAGTAATTAATTAGGGTTCCATTCATTTTTGTTATGACTGTTTTCTTTCTGTTTACTATATAATTTTTCCATGTACTCTCACACACGTCATCATTAACGTTGGGCAAAATTATGAATCAGAATAAAGTCAGTATAGGTGCTACTGCATCTTTGATAAACCTTGGCAAAAGTTTACGTGTGAACATATGGGTGAGCATGTTTTTGAATTTTATACACATATACCCATATGTGAAACTGCCTATTAGCAAAGGGATGGGTAAACTATGGACACGTATTTAAATCAAGTTCTAGGATTAATGGCCCTGATTTAAGTTAAACAGAATCTATTTTCTTTGTCTTGGGCGGATCGATCCCGTTCTTGCCAGGTTGTGTTGAAGGACGCGTAACTGTCAAGGGGGCTCCATTTCAGAAATGAAGGGATTGGACTAAAGGCTCCTTTTATTCCTAAAAATTCACTGATTTCATGGGCAGCTTGCACGGAGCCTCTTCTAATAAGTTATTTACGGTGTTTATTCTGCTTAGCTTGAGTCGGCAGTAACACTGTGTGTTTTATTGATAGCCTACTTCCATATGGTGTTGACAGTTTGGTTGACTCAAAACAGACTCGATGGTTCTTTAAACTTAAGGAACAACCAGCTAATCTTTCCAAAGAGGTCTGTCTGTCTGAAAATAGCCAGGTTACTGTTGAGTGATTGCTGTGTAGCTAGCTACAAGCACCATCATAAATGCTTAGACTATATACAAAAGAGTCATTTAATTCTTATAGCAGTCCCCCGTGATATGTACTATTATTGCCAACTGCATTTTGCAGTTGACCAAAACTAAGACATAGAGACTAAATGGCCTTCCTACGGTCACCTAGTTGATCAGAGATAGAATCGTGAGCTTTCGTCCTACGACCCTCTTGTATGTTACTATGCTGCGCTATAACTAGAAATTTAACATTATAACTGCCTTCTGTAGATTTTATACCATGATTACTATACTACAGCCATATAGTTGCTAAGCCATAACTCCCGTATTGTAAGTTACTGCAGGGTGACCCAGAGGTCACCATACATACGTAGGGAAAATGGGAAATGGTAGCTAAATGCACCTTTATTGACAAAATATTCATTGTAAAATTTTATAAAGTATCTCTGTATGTGGTGATAGATAAATGGAAAAATATTAAAAAATAGGAGTTGTTAATCTTTGCTATTTATGGTAACCTTTGGGGCACCCTGTATACTATAACTATTATGTAGAAATTGTTTAAATACCATGTATTAAAGCTTCATAACTTTTTCAAGGATGTATATAAAACCAGCAAAGAAAACGTTTTATAATTCTTGAATTGGACAGTTCAATACAGTAGTAATAGCCACACATGGCTGTTGAAATCGAAAGTATTTCAATTTGAACACAATTGAGAATTCATTTCCTCAGTTTTACTAATTATGTCTCAAGTGTTCAAGAGTCACAGTGCCTGGGTATGGATTGATTTATGCAGATTAAGAGCATTTCCATCACTGGAGAAAGTTCTAGGGGACAGCACTGTGTTATAGTGTTAAAGAAGTATATTTCCCTTAAAAAATGCAGGATTATGTCATACAGTCATTTGACATATCTATGAATACAGACCTGGATTGTGTTTAATATGCGCTCCATGACTTTCTCATGTCCCCGTACACAGTAAGAACAAAGCTTACTCTTGCTTCATGAGAGTGTCATCCCCATCACTAAACCTCTTTTCCCTAACTGTAGCTGGTGGGAGGGTTTCCCAGTAAAGTGAGGAAAGACCCTTGAACTCACTAAGTAGGTTCTTGGCTTCATGCAGGAAAGAATTCAAATGTAAGCCAACCAGCTACAGGAAGGTTTATTGAAACAGAGGCAGACAACAGATCCTACCCCATAGACAGAGCAGGGGGATTTCTTATGGGGCAATGGTGACAGTTTTACATGTTCAAAAATCCCCCTTGGAAACAGGTATACATGATGGGCATTGTCTTGTGATCAGACAGCAGAGGTCAGTCATAAACAACTGTCACAGAATGGCAACTGCAAACAGTTTGTCAGTTGTCTGGTTTAGTAATTCATCTATGTTCAGGTGACAGCAGGCTGGCGACTTGCTGGCACCTCCCTCATTCACGGAGGTTGGCACCTGACATGGGTCAAGATGACTGCCCTTATGCTCTGTTGACCTCCCTCTTCTGCCCTTTCCCTACATCACAATGTTACAGGTTTGAATAGACACAGCAGCCCCTTATTTTCCCCAGTAGCCAACAAAGACAACACCACAATCTGATGTGCAGACCACGGTGCAAAATGTGTTGCCTTTACTTCAAACCTCTGCCATAACCATGAAACACACAAGTAAACTTTTGGATAGTTTAACTACTAAACAAATAAAAGCACTGAAATTCTCTTATATGCAATTTTAAAAGTAAAAACTTGCAGAGTTATATTTAGAAATTTTGTGGGAGTCAGAAGGGGAGGAAGCTTCCCAGAAAACATTTGTACAATTAACACCAGAGTGTCGGGTCCTCAAGAGCAGGAGGAATATTTCCTTTGTCATTTATTTATTTATTCATTTATTTTTTAATTTAGAGACAGAGTCTCATTATGTCACCCTCAGTAAAGTGCCATCACAGCTCACAACAACCTCAAACTCTTGGGCTTAAGCAGTTGTCTTGCCTCAGCCTCCCAAGTAGCTGGGACTACAGGTGCCCACCACAACATATTGTTTTAGCAGGCCTGGGCTGGGTTCGAACCCACCAGCCTCAGTGTATGTGGCTGGCACCCTATCCACTGAGCTACGGGTACCACCAGTGTTTCCTTTGTCTTTGAAGCTTCTGCCCAGTTCCTGCAGCATCTGGCCCAGGGTAGTGCGACTCATAACATTTTGAATGAATACAACATCTAACGTCAAGTGCTAGGTCTACAAGTCCTTGTCTATTCAGAATGAAACTAATCAAACTAACCAAAACCCAAAATCATAACTAATTGTCCCTCTTGACCTAAGGTTAGTAGCCCTAAACACAGCAGATATTTCTAGAACTGTAAAAGCTTATGATACCAGGGAAGAGGAACAAGAAGTGACGGTTGATACCTTTTTCTGCATCCTCTGGAAATGCCCCGTTGACTGGTTGGTTTGAGATGCAGAAGCACAGCAGATTCCAAGGCTGCCCCTTGGTGGACACCTGTGCCTAACCAGCCAGTCTACTGCAAGGGTCTTCCATGAAGAGCTGTGGCTCATGCTGTTGTGACATTTGACTTTTCTTCCAAACCCTTGCCACCTTGTCTGTCTCTCAACTCACAAGCTGTTCTAGTTTAGTGAGTTTAGCAAAGTCTTCTTGCACTTGAGGTAGAGGCCAGCAGTTCATTTGCTTACCTCTCTCAAACTGAAAAGCTTCCAGGTTGAGATGAGGTTTCCAAATTGAGGAGAGAACATCAACGGAGCTGGAGGTCATCACATGAAGTGAAATAGGCCTGGCACGGAAGGACAGAAATGACATGTTTCTCACTCATATGTGGGAGCTAGAAAAGTAGAGGGAGAGAGTAGGCTGGTGATTCCCAGAGGCTGGGAATGGAAGTGGGGAGAGGAGCGACATTAGCTAATGGATACCAAAGCACAGCTAGGTAGAAAAAATACTTTTTAGTACTCAGTAGCACAGTCGGGAAATTATAGCTAACAAAAATTGGTTGTGTATTTCAGGATAGCTAGGGGAGAAGATTGTAGTGCTCCCAAAACAAAGCAAAGTTAAATGTTTGACCGATATCCCAGTCACACTGATTCAATCATTACACATTGTATACAGGTATCAAAATATCAGATGTACCCCCCAAAATATTTATACCCATCATATATCAATTAAAAAGCAATTTAAAAACAAATCAGGCCACCCCTCCTCTCTGAAGTATACCCTAATTGGATTTTTTTTTTGGTTCAATAAGGAAGACAGTTCAGGATCCCAGGGTCAAGTCTATGGGGTTATCATCAAACTTTTATTTCCTGACCAAAATGATGACCAGCACCATCAGGTCTTGCTGGCTGTATTCCCAGTCCTCGTGCAAAGGTGCGAGAGTGTCAAGAGGCTTTGCAGAATATTCTACAGATGTAGCATGATTTATCTTCCAGGACTGCTACACTTAGATTGCTGTGTAATTTATTTCATAATTAATTGATTAATTACCTTATCTTAAGAAAAGTAAAGGGTGAGGCAAACTTCACATAGACATGTCAGATGATTTCTTGAACTGTCCTTCATAAAACTGGGAACTTCAGGTAAAAAAAACAAAACATTTGAGTTCAAGAAAAAGCTTATTTTAACATTATAATAGTTCAAAGAATCCAATTATTAGCCTCCTAATGAAAAATTACGATCTGAGTCTTTTATCACTGAATGAATGGCATGCGTTTATGAGCCAACACTACAGTTTCTTCAAGGACTGAAAAACAACAAAAATACTGTCATTGTGACACCTTAATGATGCCGTACATTTGAAAATTGGCCTTTTATTGGCCAGTTGGATTTGATTGGCCTTTTCAAATTAAATTCCTCTTTTCCTAAATAACATAGGCCTCTCCGGAGTGCCAAGTTTTCTAACTACATAACTTTTTAACTAAATAGAAAGATGACTGAACCACTTGCATTTCATCGATTTGCTTATGGTCACCACTTTTTGGCTGTGACTTCTTAACCGAGAGTTGCAAGAATGTATTCCCAAGCCCATACAGACAGTCTCAATGGCAACCATATCATGATGACACTGCTGTCCAGGGTGGAGGGTTAGCCTAACCTGTGTGCTTCAATTCTGTGGATCATTTTCCATCCTAGTAGGAGGCCAAGGGAGTGAAAATTACTTGTTCACTTTGATATTAAAGAAGACTCAATGTCTGGAAAAACTCAGTAGTAATCAAGGAACTTTTGGAACAATAAATATTTAGCACAAGTAGAGTTCAACCAGAACAATCTGTAGCAACACACTGACGTCCTTCCTGGGAAAAGAGTTACTTGTGGCAAAGATACAGAACAGAGCGACACAAGTCACTGTGTGCTTACCGCACCCTCAGCCCAAATTTCTGTGCTTCCACCGTCGTTTCTGTTGATTTCAGTCTTGGAAGCCAAATGCCAAAGACAAATGCGTTATTGCAATGTCTCTGTCTCTGAATATACTGAACTGTTCTGTCATACACCCCAGGAGGACATAAACGCTTTCTGCCGTTCTAATCCAGAATACAAGGTTTAAAGTTCTTGGTTGACATGATTTGCTGCGTTCTGTTTGTTTCTGTCTATGTGGTGACCACACAGACTGGCCAGGAAAGAAAGATTTTATTTAGGTTTATCCTAAATGATTCCCTGTGTGGGTGATTGTTGCTTGAAACAGAAACCTCCCTTACAGCTGAAAATTTTACCAGTTTTTGCTTAGGTTTTGTCGCCTCAAAAGGCTCGGTTTCTGGTAAATGCTGAGTGTTTAAATATGGGCTACATACAATGGATAGTTGCTTAAAAAACAATTATTGAGCAGGAAATAAGCACCCAGAAAGTGGGAGAATGAGAGCTCTTGACATTGCCAGCCACAAGAAATGGCTCACTTTCCCCTCCATTTATTGACAGCTCTTATTTTTATTGGTAAGATGACCATTAGCAAATCACTGTGCAAAGCACATGATTGAGGCGACCAGGGGCTGCAAACCATGGTTTAAATGGTACTGAAATGACGGAGGAACGGGGCATGTGTGGAGGACTAATAACTTACTGGGATAAATTAAAGGTCCAAGATATTGTTAAGGGATAGTAACCCCAGTTGGTTTTTCAATCCTAAATTGCCTACAATTTGCCAGTGATTGCTATAACATGAGTTGATTGCTGTATGGAAGAGGAGATTATTTTTAACATAAAGAATAATATGCTTGTTATATAAAGAGCAGAACTGGAACATGGGATCAATATTGTGACTCTGCCTATACCAGTTTTGTTTTTTGTTTGTTTGTTTTTAAGACCGAGTCTCCCTGTCTCATCCTCTATAGAGTGCAGTGACATCACAGCTCACAGCAACCTCAAACTTGTGGGCTCAAGCAATTCTCTTGCGTCAGCCTCCCAAGCAGCTGGGACTACAGGCACCCACCACAACGCCCAGCTATTTTTTGGTTGCAGTTGTCATTGTTTACCTGGCCCAGGCTGGGTTCGAACCCACCACCCTGGGTATATATGACCGGCACCATAACCACTGTGGTATGGGCACCAAGCCATGTACTTAGTTTTTTTGGATTAAATACTCACCTACACCATGCCTTTGGTCTATAATGCAAAACTAGTCCAGGTTTGATGGTGACTCAGCTGAGCACAGTCTAGTTACCCAAGTTTCCCACTATTTAAAAATGAAAAAAGATTTTTTTTTTAAAGTAAAGAGCAGATGGACCTGTGAGCTGTAGTGTCCCAGGCTATTGCCTGCCATGTGATTGGCACAGTTCCTGCCTATGTAGGTCTGAAAAGCTTGGTCAGATTGCAGAGGTGAGAGTGTGCCAATATCCTCTATGACTTTATGTCACTGCCTCCCCTTATAGCTTCTTAATCTAGTTAAAGTAATGAGGGATTGAAAGTAATTAAAGAATTATACCTTTTATAAGGTGGTATCAAATGGATAGTATGTGGATGAGATGAGAGGGTTACTAAACAACCAAATCATTTAGATGTTTCCTTTTTTTTTGTCACCCTTGGTAGAATGCTGTGGCATCACAGCTCACAGCAACCTCAAACTCTTGGGCTTGAGCAATTCTCTTTCTTCAGCCTCCTGAGTAGCTGGGACCACAGGTGCCCACCACAACATCTGGCTATTTTTAGAGATGAGGTCTCCCATTTTTGTATCATAGCCCTCACATTTTTGTATCATCCAGCTGGGGAGAAAAGTTAAAAAATAAACTCCTAAATACAGTCTCATCTCCGACTTCATGAATCAGAGTCTCTGAGACTGATCCCAGCTGTTTCTGAAGCTCGGCTAAGCACAGTGGTTTGTGAACCACCAGAGACAACAGTGTGGATTGGTGAAGAGTGAAAAATGTGAGGAGCCGAGCCACAGCCAGTGGCAGGAGGGGAAAGGAAGAAGGTGGCAGACAATTCCTTCAGAGAAACACGTTTCTCCGTATTCTGCATTCTGGAGTTCAAGTGCCATGTCTTAAGCACAAAGAAACTTTCATATTCATAAATGGAGAAACAGAGAGAGAGAGAGAGGAAAGAGAGAGAGGAAGGAAGGGGGGAGGGAGAGAGAGAGAGAGAAGGAAAGAGAAAGAAAGAAAGAAAGGGGGAGGGAAAAGAAAGGAGAAAGACAGACTTTAATGGAAAACGTAAAAACCATTGGGTGCTTGCCAGTATAACTCTTAAAAGCTTTATAAGGAATACATTTAAATAATTCTTTTTAACTTTCAGAGAAAAAATGATCCTTATGCTCTTGTGTCCCTGGTGTCCTTTGAGGTTAAGAAGATGCCTTATAAAGGTCAGCCGGCAAAACTCCCAGAAGGCAGCATCGCAGTGAGTATCCGTACATATTATATAGTCGCGAATGACTTAATTGAAATAATTTTTTAATTAATTACTGTCCAGGTTGTGCAGGTTTAAGCGTTCACGTTGACCTGAGAAAAATGTCCTTCTATAGCTCGCTGTTTTCTTAGATTATGAGCCTGAAAATGTCCTAGTTTTGTTTTGGTCTGGTTTTTAACCTTTCGATATCAATTTCTATCCAAGAAATCACAGGGCAGGACTAAATGTTGAATGAAGACATCTCAGAAAAATGAAGATAGACAGCAATTATTGTTATAACAAACTTGTTCTGATTCTTTAATTTTAAACAGAGCATGATGAGTCAGGTGGGGAGGGAGGAAACTCTTAAGGAGAGTTGGTCGCGGCCCAGCTGCATGACTTTGGACGGTCATTTTTAATTTTTAAGCGAACAATCTTAACTATCATCTGGGTAGGAAGGAAGGATATATTATGAGTTTTGGTTGAATGAAATGTCATTTTTAAAATTAAAAATTAAATATTTCTGACAGCCAACTATCTGTCCCAGAGCAACTTCTAACATCCTCAGCAACCTGGCAAGGCCACGTGGAGAGGGGGTGGGGGTGGGGGTTTCATCAGTCACAGTTTGCAAAACTCTGCCTTTTAGGTGATTGGTGACGGTGGTCAGAGATTTCTGAAAAAACGGAGTGCTCTGAAAAGAAACACTTTTAAAGATTTCAACTTGTATCTCTGGTTTATTCAGAGGGTGTTTACAACCTTCAACTTGAATTCTTGGTCCCCTGCTCCTTGTTACTCAGAGTGTGGTTGTGGCTAGTGCCGGTGTCACGTGGGAACTACCAGAAATACAGAACCAGGCCTCACTGCAGACCTGGTCAAGTTTGAGAAGCATTGCTTCTTTAGCTGGGAGATGAGTTCATACTATTTCATCCCTTTCTAGACTCAGTCTGAAAACTTAATTGTGATATTTAATATTTCTAGTCTATTCTACTGGTAGTAATTTATATTAATCCCGTGATTCATGATTCTCAGCCTATGTGTGTGGGAGAACCATCACTCTTGCAACTTTAAAAATATGTATGTGCCGAGACCTCACTCCAGATACCAGGATTAAATAAGTCTGGGGTGAGACCCTGGTGCTGAGCTTTGACAGTTCTATGGTGACAGTGCTGCAGGGGAAGCAGGGTTGAGAACATCTTGCACAAATAGGTGGCTGAGAGCTGTGGTCCTCGGTTCCAGGCCACGGATGGTGCTGCTGGCCATGGCCTGTTAGGAACCAGGCCGCACAACAGGAAGTGAGCAGCTGGCAAGTGAGTGAAGCTTCGTCCATATTTACCACCATTCCCCATCACACGTATCACAGCCTGAGCTCTGCCTCCCCCTGGATCAGCAGTGGCATTAGATTCTATAGGACCATGAACCCTGCTGTAAACTGCACACACAGGGAATTCAGTTGTGTGCTCCTTAGAAGAATGTAACATTGTAATAATAGAAACAGTGCACCATAAATGTAATGCATTTGAATCATCCCCAAACCCTCCTCTCTCTGCCCCACCTTGTCCATAGACAGATTATCTTCTGTGAACCCTGTCTCTGGTGCCAAAAAGGCTGGGGACCCCTGGCCTAGAGGAAATCCAAGATTTCCATGCTGCAGTTCACCTGGGCTTTGTCCTCGATGCACTTTGCTCTAATTAGGAGACTTTGGGAAGTCATGTTACTTCTCTAAGGCTATTGACCACATCCGCCTGAAGGAATTGTTAAGACAGTTGAGAGGGTTATGTGTCCAAAGCATCTACCGTTGTACCTAGCTCAAGTCTCAGTAAATGTACATGACCTTCTCTGGCCATGTACAGAGACTTGGAAATGACAATTATGAGTCACACAGTCAAATTATTTCAGTAAACTTTGGTGAGATTTCAAAGCAAGCACCGCCATGTCTCTCTTCCTTTAGATCACCTCTCTCTTTCTCTCCAGAGATGTCTGCTATAGGCTGGATTTACGGCCAACCTAGGAAACAGAGACTTTGGGTTTTTAATATAGAGAGTTCATCCAAAGAGGTTCAAAGGCTTGTATCTCTAAGAGAAATAAATCAGGGCCTTTTTGTTTTCTCTAAGCATGTGTTCCCTGACAAAAACACATGTTCTGGTCTATTCCATCAAGAGTACCGCGTCTTTCTGTGCTGGCCACAGGTGACAGCCTGCTGTTCCCAACTCATCTCAAACAATCCCCAGAATGATCAGATTCATGCATCCCCCAGCCCTACCACCCTCATTACTGAATTGCCAGGGAAAAAAAAGACAGACTTTTTATTTGACGTAGATGATTTACTATACCAATTATGTGCAGGTTATTGGAAAAACATTCAGGGACGGAGATGCTTTCAAGTCTTCCAATATATTTTTTTTTTATTAAATCATAGCTATGTACATCAATGCAATCATGGGGTATAATGTGCTAGTTTTATAGACAATTTGAAATATTTTCATCAAACTGGTTAACATAGCCTTCACGGCATTTTCTTAGTCATTGTATTAAGACTTTTATATTCTGCATTTAGTAAATTTCACAGGGACCCTTGTAAGTTGCACCGTACGTGTGTCCCACCAATTACCCTCCTTCCACCCATCCTCCCCCTTCCCTCCCTTTCCCCATATTTTTGGGCTATTATTGGGTTATAGTTTTCATATGTCCCCCAATATTTAACTGAAGAAGACCCCACCAGTACAAAATTACCGTATTTTACCATGTATCATGGTCTTCCTTCTCCAACGCACACCCATCTTTTTGGCACAAACTTTCAGAAAAGAAATATTTTGTTTTAATTTCTTTAATTCAATTTTTTATGTCTTTGTGGGTACTTCTTTTATGTATTAGGAAGGAATTTTTTAGCCTTTTTATTTGACATAGGATGGTCCAAGGAATTTTACGTGACAAATAACTACAAAACACAAGGGCAGATACAAGGTACAAGAAATGTTATGTACCAGTAACAAATAGCACTACTGATGTGGAATGCCCATCCTTATTTTATCCCCTCAAAAATTGGGGCAAAAACGTGTACATTATACACAGCAGAATACAGTAGCTTTGTAGTATAGGGAAATAGTCTTTGTGTGGTTTGCTTTGGGAGAAGAGCTCATTAGAGCTGTAATGTGCCCCTGGAGAAAGTCTCCCACTTCCTTCTTTACATTAAGACTAAATACTGTTTGCTTGTTTTCCTAGGCTCTTGTATGGGATGATTAGTTTGTTTGTATGCCCCTGCCAACACGATCGTAATTCAGCCCTTTCTTGCAGGCTGCTTTAGCTTTGCACGTGGAAGGAAATAGCCGTCCCCATTTGCAACTGGCATAGCGTCTATCTGTAACAAACTCCTCATCAAGGGCAAGGTTGCATGATTCAAAGAGATGTGAGTGAACGCTGAGTCAGTCCCGCAAGTGCAGTAAAAAGAAGTCAATTATTTGAATGCCTTCTTGGCTTACCAATGAACTTCGACACTTGCCTGCCATGTACCTAATGCCCAGTTCTATAATCCACGTCCATAAGAGAGTAATGTTCTCTATAATTTCAAAAGTGGTTATTAGAAAACATTTCATAAAAGTCTCTATTTAAAAACTCATACATAAACTGCGAACCCATCTGATTTTCTGAACTGTTTGCAATACTTCAGCACTTTAAAATGGAACTCTGATATTAAACAACTGTTGGGAATTCACACTTAGGATGGAAACTGTTTTTCATAGGGGCTGTTTAAATGTTAAAACGTGTGCTTAGCTGGTCCCCTTTTTGTTATTATTTTGTTCTAAATGGCACTCTAGGTAGGATGTCTTGCTACATTTATTTAAAACATTCTTCTGACCCCAGTGAAGTATGTTTACGCAAGATTTCTTGATACATAAATACAGATGTCAACATTAATTACTGTTGCAAATACAAGGGAGCTTTTTCCTTCTACCTTGGTATTTTTTGTGAAAATATACAAGAACATATCATAAATGTCAATGATAAAATGTAGGCGTATTACTGGTTTATTTATGGTCTTTCAACCGTAATGAAGAATGGCAAGATTTATGACATGATGGAGGTAAGATTAAATGTTCCCTACTTAGAATCACTTTAAGAAAATCTAAACCTCTTACAATTTATGGATCCTCCTTCCTAAAATTACAGATGCTTGTAATAAGCAAATTGTTAAAATTTTATGCAATTTTAAATAGTTACAAGCAATGGGTGATAAAAATGTGTTAAAACATTTTTTTGATGAGTTGGCATACAGTTGAATTTTCCTCCTTTGATTTTCAGTACTTCAGTTACTGAATTTCTTTATTAAATTAGGCAGTAGAAATATCTAATCAGAAGCCCAGCTTCTGAAAGTGAATCTAGTCCTAAATAGGCTTCTCCTTCTGGCCTAATGCAGGTCTTCATCTTTGATGAGAGAATCTTATATGGGGCAACATGGGTAATTCAGCTAATTTCACCATTTTGTGAGATTATGCAAAATGATGAAATGAGCTGAATTACCCATGTTACCCCCTAGACGTGGAAGCCATATAGACTATTTTTTCCATGAAACACCATTTTATTGTTTTCACTACATGTCACTTTAACCACTGAAAAATTAGCAGCTGTTGTGTGCTACAAGTGTGAAATAGTGGATTTTTTTTAAACTTAGTAAGAGAAAAGAATATAAAATACGAATTTTATATATCAATTGCACGTGGAACTCAGTTTTATCATTAAAAATTGATCAATAATAATCATATGTTAAAATGCTAATTTCCTCATTAAATGCTAGTTGCTTAGTAATAATCAATTACTCTGAGAGATTGAGGCAGGTGGATTGTTTAAGCTCAGAAGTTCAAGGCCAGCCTGAGCAGGAGCAAGACCCTGTCTCTAAAAATAGCTGGGCATTGTGGTGAGCTCCTGTAGTCCCACCTACTTAGGTAAGAGAATTACTTGAGCCCAAGAGTTTGAGGTTGCTGTAAACTATGACACCACGGTCCTCTACCAAGGGTGACAAAGTGAGACTCTGACTCAAAAATAATAATCAATTACATGTGAAAATAGTAATAGTACTTTTAAAATAATAATAGTTTTACTATTACTAGATAATAGTAGATATTTAATGTTAAATAAATATATTATTAAAAGAAATATACCTCTTTATTTTCCCTCCTACTGGAAATTTTTTTTTTTTTTTTTTTTTTGCAGTTTTTGGCCAGAGCTGGGTTTGAACCCACCACCTCTGGCATATGGGGCTGGTGCCCTAGTCCTTTAAGCCACAGGCATTGCCCCCTACTAGAAAATTTTAAATTACACAGGTGGCTTGCATTGTATTTCTTCTGGGCAGCATTGAGCAAGTTCAAGGTTACAGCTTGGTGGTGATGATAATACCCACCCAGCTTCAGAGAACATGGAGTATTATTTGAAATGAATGAAAAAGTTGTCTTAAAAAGTAGTGTTTAGTCATTAGAAAGTCTAAAATTTATGACTTTTTCTTCTCATTACTTATTATCCAATGGATACTTCCTTCTAAGGTTCCCGTGGGCTTGTTGAAATGAGTTATAAGACAAATATAAATATTAGAAGTAATTTCTCACCCAGATTTCCCCCAAACTGGCTTGTAATTCCATGACACTAACGCATAAACTTCGGTCGTATATAAGTGATCAGTTAAGTCCCCCCCTTTTAAGGCTCTAGTTTAGGCTCTAGTTTTTATCTATACAGAGCATTGAGTTTCAAGACAATCTTTGCTTTCCTGGTTTCCACCTGCAGATGGCATGGCCTCTTGCCATTTACAGACTTAAAGACGTAAATGTGTCACAGAACTCCCTAATTCCTCCTTTCCCAGAAGGACCTCTTTTTCTGAGACATGCGTTTGGCTCTTCCAATGCCGTGTTACGTGCAGCCTTTGTTCACCTCTTTCCAGCAACAGTCACCTCTTTCCTGTGCACTGGGGTTCTGAAGAACTGTTGTCAGTCACTGGTGCTGGTTTTCTCTATTTCCACTGTCTTTAGTACAGTGACTTTTTGACTATGCAGCAAAAAGCTTAGATGAATTTAGGAGAACACCAGGGTGAAAGAGGGTCTCGACTGCTGTACCCATTTTAGGTTGAGATGATCAGGCAGGCTCGGTGCCACATGGTTGCCCTGAAGGCAGAGGGCCAAGCAAGCAGAACACAGGCACAGGAAGAGAATCCCTCAGAGCTGGAGATGTTGAAGTCCGAGGGCATGAAGGGAGAATTCTGTTTGCAGTTGACACTTAAGATAATGGAGAGGTGGGGGGTTCATGTTGCTTTCATCCTGAGATTTTTTGTAAATAAATACATAGAGAGGATTAGGCGTTATTAAGGGAGACCTGTAATCATCTTTCCAATATGCTCTTGAAGATTATGTTTCTCTTCCCCTCGTGCATTGTCTGGGATGACCGGATCAATCATCCTTGCACTTACAGTCTTCAGAAAGAAGGTATGAAGTGGTATTTTTTTAACTGTTACTGGGAGCAGACCAGCTACCATTTCAATACCCAGAATTTCAGAATTTGGGATCACTGCCTGGAGATCATCTCCTCACAAACTTTTTTAAGACCCCACAGTCTTTGGACGTAAATGTAAACGAAGAGTCGATAGGCTTTGTAACTATCTCTATAAAGTTGTTTCCTGCTTCAAGGGACCCTAATAAGCACATCCTGGTCCATCTCATGTTATCTGCTGCAGGAAACTTTCAAATATCTTTGGTCAGTGGCCTCCCAGGCTTATTCCTACAGATAAGCCAGTTTTATAGACAGTGCATCAAAACCTGCTATAGCCAAGTGGCAAAGGCACCAAGCAAAGAATTTGGTGGGAAGCCATCCCCTTCCTTCCATCTCCTTTTATTAAGCTGACAATTTCAATTTGAGGAGTCTAGGGTCCCTCTTTCAACGGTTTTAGGACGTTTGGTGTTTTAACAAAATGAGGACAGTTTCCTATGTCTAACATGAAATAGTAGGAGGTGACTTAGGATATTAATTAGTTAAATTAAGAGAGAGAAGATTCAGAATCAACCATTGCTTGTTTTCTGGTTGGGAAGATCTCATTTTTTCCTGAGCTCTCTTGCCACGGTAGGGGTAAAATGGGCTCCAGTCCCCAGAGGCTTTAATTCTACATCTGAACATTGGATCTAAGATTGAGGGCAGGTCCCACACAGAAGGACAATTAAGCATTTACTTTGCACACTGCAGTTACTTATATAAAATATAAGAGGGCTGACCTCATGCTCTGGGCTCTCCCTCGTTGGTAGAAATCAGGGATAAAGGTAAGGATTCATTGTGTGAATCACTTAGTCCTTCTGGGACTCATTTTTCTCTCTTGTAAATAGATGATTTCTACACTTCCTGTACACACAACCACTCATGAGGGTTCACAAGCTTGCCTCTCCATGAGGTTAGCTGCGTTACCCCTGGAAAGAAGCATGTGTGGATAGATTTAGCGTTCTGTGGATTGTGTTTTTGGCCATTGTTGCCATAAAAGATCCAGCCCCAATTTAAGGCCATTCCTTTCCATCTTCTTCACTTCCCACCCACCTCAATTCTATTCTAGTCTACAGTTTCTGTAGCTGTAATCCAACCATCTACCAAGCACCTGTAAGTGACCTTGCAGACCTGGGAATGTGCTAGCTTTGGACTATATGGCTCCTTTCAGAAATGCTCCCAGCATTGTGCTGGAAATTACTGCTTTATTTCAGCAAATAGTTTTCAAATCAGAGCTCATTTGCTTTATTTTGCATTTCAGATAAAGACATCAGTTATTTGGGCAACGCCAAATGTGTCCTTCTCAATCCCGTTATGGGTAATAATATTAGCAATACTTCTCGGATTGCTGGTGCTGGCCCTTTTAACCTTAGCATTATGGAAGGTAAGTTGATTTACTTTCTTTTCTTTTTGGACTAGAGGACCCACAGAAGGGATTTAGAAGAAGATTGCTAGGGAGTTTAAAAGACAATGCTGGAGGCCTAGTTGGAGATTTTGAAGTCCAAGGGCATGAAGGGAGAATTCTGTTTGCTTTGGCATGCTTGCTGTGCTGGTGCAGCTGACACTTAAGATAATGGAGAGGTGGGGTTCATCTTGCTTTCATCCTGAGATTTCTTGTAAATAAATACATAGAGGATTAGGCTTTATTAAGTGAGACCTGTGATCATCTTTCCAATATGCTCGGAGTGATAATGTTATTAATGAGATCTTTTTCTTGTTTAATTAATCAAGAGCTTTTTTATTGATGTGGTTCTACCATCAATCCTCTGGGACTTTCATTAATAAACATGGCACAGATGTAATTGATAGAAGCCGATTCTGATTTTTGTTTCAACCATCACGTGGGCCAAGTATATCATGCACGTTATAGGACGCTTGGATCCATTTTTTAATCTTGCCAATTAGTCTATCTCCATTATGAAGCCTGAACTTACTCTTGGATGTGTTTTACTGAGCTTTGGTCTACGAGTCGACAGTAGGAATTAAATTCTGGCCCAACAGCCTATAACTTCTAAGTTTCACAAATCCTTCCATTCCCAAATAGAAACATCAGGATGACATAACTGTAAGTAACCCAGTCATATATTCTGTGGTTCCCTGAAAACATTATGTTTTTATTTTTCAAGATGTACTGGGCCTAATAGACCTATACGCTGAGAGAGCATTGACTTGGAATTATAGCACCCCTCTGGTCATTCTCAGGTGTTTTATGCCATCCTGAGCCCACATAGTCTATTTGTTGTAGTTGTATTTCCGGAGACTATAAGATTCTATCAGATGTTGCAATGGACAGATTAACCCTGGGAAAGAAAGACAACTTGATAGTTAAGTTAAACCCAGGGAGCTGGGTTTCTACCATGAGAAACAATAAAAATTGAGGTTCCTAGGAAAAGTGATACTCTATTTAGCAAAGTGCTAATCTGAAATCCAGGAGGAGGAAGATTCCAGAATTACCTCGTCCCTCGGTTGCTGGGTTTTGGCATGTCACTAAGATGTTGGTGCCTACTGGTTCTGGCACTGGAATAAATGACAGCTTGATTCTTATCTAAGAGCAGGAGGACATGCGGCCTTTCTCAGCCTGCGATAAACTCTCTGAGCAATGTCCCTTTCCTGGCAGTTGGCACTGCTGCTGCTTTTGGCAAACATGCAGAAAAGCAGAGACGTCGCTCACTGCCATGACGCGGAGGGGGTAGGGACTAAACATTCTGCCCACCCTGCCTTGCGCAATGAAGTCCTTTCTCCAGGGAACAAACACTCCCGTTTTACCTCCTAATAGCTCAGTTCTCCACAACTCCATTCATGGAACTCCAATCTCCTGAGAAAATATATGAAGTGGAACTCCTTTCAATGAGAGGTTTCACCATTTTCCCCGACTCACGGATCTGATAGCCACTTTTCTCTTTTTTGTAGTGTGGATTCTTCGACAGAGCACGACCTCCCCAGGATGAGATGACCGACCGGGAACAGCTGACAAGTAGCAAGACCCCCGAGGCGTGATGAGGGAACCACAAAGACCAAAACACTCACACACTGGTCCTGTTCGGAGAAAGGAAGGAGCATCAGGGTGAAATCAAGGCCCGCCTGTGCCTGCCCCTGACCTAGGAAATGGAGGGGCCCCTGGGCACATCACTCCATCTAGACTATGCTTTGGAGAAGTTGTTACAGGAACCCACTGAGCCCTTTAGGAAAAGGGTCTCACCAGCACTGCAGAAACAATCAGAAACCGGGCAAGATTTCTTTGGCTTTAGTTGTTCTGTGTCTGGTAGGCACTTTGAGATGGGTATGGGGACATGGGGTGCTGTCCAGGCAAAGCCACCTTAAGTTGCAGAGATGAAATGTCTGTGTTATTTACAGAATTTATTCTAGAAGGTGAACTAAGACAGAACTGTCTAACACTACTGTAGCCAATGCAATATTTGACATGACACCTCCCTGTGAAAAAGAAACCTTTCTAGTGACCTTACGGCTCAGGGAGACAGGCAACATATTATGGGTACTGTGAAAGTACTTTAGGAACAACAAAGATAATCTTGTACGTGAGGATTAAAGTTTATTTATTTTCCATTTCTCTAGGTTGAAAGTCTGGTCATCTGGAGGATTTAGAACCTTAAGATGTGGTGAGCTAGTTTTGGAAATCCCTCAGTTTCCTCCTACAATGACCACTGCTTGCAGGTGACACTTCACAGAGCTTGTTCAGATTTCAACAAGATTAAGGAAAAGCAAATTGGTATTAGGAGTCAACTTCACTTTGTACCTTGCTGCCTTCTCATTCACACTGTGCTAGCACTCACATCTGCTTAATTAGCTTTGAAAGATGTTGTGTTTATATGTAAAAATCTTTCCACTGGCTTAGCTAAACCATGAATTCAAAGGTACTCTCTACCTTGAAGAGTGTTTTAAAGTAATGGTAAAATGCCTAAAGTCCATTAATGAAAAAGACAATAATAGGGATAAACATTATTTGAATGTCTATAAAAAGCAGCACCAATATTTAGCTTGCAATTAAATACCAGTTTTCCCTGCAAAACCTGATACTTGTATACCCATAAAAAAAAGTTGAACATCAAAAGTTACAAAGACGTAAGACAGACCAAGAAAACAAATTGCTAATCATTATAGCACAGAACTTTGGCAAATAGTCTTTAAGTTTTTTGTCCTATCATCTTGAATTTAACCATTGAAAATTAAATTCTTGTAAATAATCCATAATCATGTATAATGTTTTTGATAGCTGAATTTATAACTAGTCTGCACAATTTTGTATCCTTTTGATAATGAAAAATTACTATGAAGACACGTGGAGTAAATTGTTATGTGCAATATTTTATACACCTATGTATCTGGAGCACGTTTACACTGGCATTTGTTAAATATTAAGTATGATAGGACAAGCTGACCAAATCCTGACGTTTACAAAGCCCATTGGAAAAAATATATATGTGTGTGTTCCAAGTTCAACAATACGCTGCATCTGAAAGATGAACCGAGCTTGCAGACACTAAATTTGAAGTCACCAGAAAGGAAGGCATTGGCTGTAGAAAGTTGTTGGGGAGCAACTAAGAGGCACATTTCTCCAGTTTCACATTCCTGTCAGGAGCTGAAATCTGGCTCCCAGTTTGTGTAGTTGCCTGGAGATGAGGATTCAAAGAGTGTGGGGGGCCCTGCCAGCCTCCGGGGTGCTTTGCTATGGGTCCTCTAAGTACACCCACCTTTATAGTTAGGTGGTCCTTAATGACACCTAATTCTGGTTGTCCTGCCTGACTTGTGGGTGATAGAGATGAGCGTCTGTGGCCCTTGAATCGATCACCCTCACGTTTAAGCAAACATGCGTGAAGGAATTCAGAATGCTTAGAGCCTGAGAACCTAGGCTGCAATAGAGGTAGGTCGTAAGGACTCTTGGAGGAAAGTGGAGGTGCCAGGAGCACAACTGAGACCCGGGAGGGCTTCCGAGGTGAATGGTGCCTTCCCAGAGCCTCGGCCAAGAGCAGGCACCTCCCACCTGCTCCTTTGGGCATTGCAAGGGGCTGTTCTGCACAAGCACACAGGTCTTCCCTGCCCCTTGCAATGTGGAAACAAATAGGGAGAACGCTGAAGCCAGGTGAACTTTCTGGCAATCCGTCCTTTGGACTCACCTCAGAGAAGACGCTGGGTGTCCCTGCTTCTCGTTAGAGTGTTCCTTTCAGGCTCTTGCTGTATTTCTCTTCAAAGAATTCCTTTTGAAAATTCTTGTAGCTGGTTTTTAAGACCCCAGGAAAATGGGCGAATTACGTTTTTATAAATGTGTAAGTTTTGAAGTCCGTAAATAACGTGTACCAGTCACCACTGAAACCCCCTTCTTGGAACTCAACTCTTGTCTTATTTAAATACATGTGTAGATATCTGTGAAGATTTCCATGTACCTATTGGCCTTGTCACCAATAAAATTGAAAAATTAAAGACCAATGGCACCCTTAATGGTTGATTGCACAGGCAATGCGAAGCTTTCCCATAACAAGCGTCATCAAACGTTTCTGTCTCTACACCTTGAAGCCTTATCACAAAAACATTTCACCTTGAAACAAACTTGAAAGAACAAAGATGCTACATTTAGATGGTGGAGGTGGCTGCACAACTCCGAGGATACCAACAATTACTGAATTGAGCACTTTGTTGAGATGTGATTTACATACCACAAAACTTCCCCAAAGACATTTGAGTAACTTCTAATCCTTCCACCCTTATACTTTTTTTTTTTGCAGTTTTTGGCTGGGGCTGGGTTTGAACCCGCCACCTCCGGTAGATGGGGCTGGCACCCTATTCCTTTGAGCCATAGGTGCCGCCCAGAACTGATTTCTTTTTCTCCACATTGCCAATCAAATTTAGTGCCTATATACATCTTAGCTCCTTTGTGACTCCTTTCCTGGTCTCTTCGGCCAACTTCAATGCTACTGCTGACTTCCAGGAGCATTTTGTGAATGATCACATATTTCCAAATATTCTCGTGACTAGTTCCCAGTTGGACTGCCCCTGGGTGAGAACAGAAACCATAGTTCTTTATCTGTTCTGTTTCCTACACCTAACATCAGCGAGCCAAAGAATTGCTGGAATGAATATACGTGCTTACATGGTCATAATTTTACTGAGCCATCCTTTGTAAGCAGCTATTTACAAAGAAAAGCAGTAAATCAAATGCTTTCAGAGTCAGCAGGGTGTAGAGGTTTATGATTAAAAAAATTTGTTAACCGAATAGCGCTTCCATACTTGGGACATCTTTTTGTGTATGTCAGTGAATGACAGCGAGATGGTTCAGTTAAAGCATATGAAGAGTTTCTAGCTCTTAATAACATATTGCCCTTAAGGGGACTCCATCAATTTGCATTAACCTAAACGTCACATTTCCTTCACAACTCTGGGAGCACGGTTTAAATAGCTGCGTCATTATTTTATATAGCTTGCCTTAGTTTAATTTGTATTTCGTTAGAATTCAGTAAACTGAACATATGCATTTAATTTTGATTTCTAATAATTATCAGCCACTCAATCTAAACCCACGATTTGGTCGTAACATATTTAAATACTCACTGTTTCTCTGATAATCGGGAATCCTCGGGAGAAGGACTTTTGTCGGGGTGTTTGCCCTGCAGTCTATGGAAGCAGCAGGATAACTTCCTCACGTTGTCACTCACACTTCAGGAGGAATTCTACGTAGGAGAAAGAAGAAGAAGAACTCTTGGGAGGTTGGTCATAACAGTAAAATCCTCGTAGTTGGATGTATCAGGTGGGAGCTTAGTATTCTCAACAAATTCTATTGATATCTTTGCCACTTCCTGCCAGTTCATTTGTACACACACACCTCTAAACAAAACATTGAGTTGAAATTTGGGTCCCTAGATGGGGCCTATACCCTTCGCCCTCAGCCTCCCTTAGCGCAAAAGGCCTACCGGCCTGCCCCAAGAGCTCCATAGCAAAGACTTTAGCCTGCCAAACCCTTCCAGCCACCTGTGGCATCTTCCTCCCCTACTCCCAGTAGAAAAACAAGCCTCCAACCACCTTTGCTATAGCTGCCTTTTTCAACCAGGCAGATCTCTGTCCCCTTTCTTTAAACTTGGCCTGAACCTCTTCCAGTCTCATCTCTGGGTACATACACCACCGAACCCCTTCACGAAGGAGATAAGGTTCGCTGCACGTGGAATTCCATGACGCTTTGCACACTTCCTCTGTTAAACTTGCACCACCTTCCCAGGTTACCCATATGGAAAAGAGCATTTTCTGGCACCCTCGGGAAGGTTTAAACATGAAAACCTTTGGTGGATGTCCACGAACGCTCCCTAGGATCTAATGCTCTTTTTCCCAAACATAACAGATTTTCTCCTTCAGAACTCGGATCCCATTAAAATGTTGATTTCTTTAACATGAGGAGTTTACAGCACTGAAACCTCAGACATTTGAGAGCTGAGTAAAACTACAATTCCTCGATGCTCGAGTCAGCGTGCACAAGGTACAACTATTTCCCATTTTAAACTCTCCCCAGCCCAACCCCCAAACACCATCTGCCCAACACACTGCCTTTGGAATTGTTTATGAGCAAGCTCTCTGTTATTCAGGATCACTGGCCAAAACCCACGTGGAAGGCCAGCCTGATACCAGGACCTCTTGATAATGAAAATTCCTGGATTTAACTTCTATGATGCAGATATGATGCAGTTAGGAAAGTCCTTAAGTTCTTGTGCACACAATTTTGGTTGTGTGCTGTGATGTCCGGCCCTCCAACCCTTAGGAATCAAGCTGAGAGTCCAATGAAGAACTCAAAACCATTTATAATAGCTACAAAGAAAATAAAATGCTTAGGAATATACTTAACCAAAGAGGTAAAAGATCTCTGCAAGGAGAACTGTACAACTGATGAGAGAATTTATAGATGCCACAAACAGATGGAAAAAAACCCATGCTGACTGGAAAAATTAACACTGATGAAATGTCCATATTGCCCAATATGATTGAAAGGGCAATGCAATTCCTATCAAAATATCAATGTCAGTTTTCAAAGATCTAAAAACTAATCAGATCTAGATCCTAAACTTCATATGGAAACAAAAAGGAGCCTAAATACCCAAAGTTATCCTAAGAAAACAAGAACAAACCCAGGGACATCACATTACCTGACTTCCAAGGATAGTGTAAGACCAGAGTAATTGGTCTTATCTAACTATTTAACTGGGTCTGATTTAACCAAAACAGCATGGTACTGGCATAAAGGAGACACATAGACCAATGGAACAGAATAGAGAACCGAAAAATAAAACCATATAGCTACGTGTACAACCAATTTATTTTTAACAAGGCAGACAAAAGGATATACCGGGGAAAGGATGCTTTATTCAGTAAATGGTGCTGGGAAAATTAGATACTCACATCTCAAACAATGAAGCTATATCCTTCTCTCTCACCATATATAAAAATTAACTCAAGATGGATTAAAGACTTAAATGTAGGACCTGAAACCATAAAAATTCTAGAAGAAAAAGGTGGGAAAAACTCTTCTAAAGATTGGTGTAGGCAAAGAATTTCTAACTAAGATCCCCTACACAAATGCACCAACCATAAATATAAATAGATGGGACTTAATTAAACTTAAACATTTCTATACAGCAAAGGAAATACTCAACAGAGTAAACAGACAACCTATGCATGGGAGAAAATACTGATGAAGCATGTAATTGACAAAGGGCTAACATCCAGAATCTACAAAGAACGTAAGTCAAAAAGAAGAAAGAAAAACCACCAAGGAACCCCATCAAAAGTGGGCAAAAGACATGAACAGATTTTTCTCAAAAAAAAAAAAAAAACACATAGGCAAATGGCAAAAAAAAAAAAAATGTGAAAAAAATGCTGAACACCACGAATCTTCAGGAAAATGTAAATTAAAACCACAATGAGATACCACCTTACCCCTGTCTGGATCTCTGTTATTAAAAAGGTCAAAAAACAATAGATGTTGGCACAAATGTGATGAAAAGGGAATGGTTATATGCTGTTGCTGGGAACGTAAACTAGTACGACCTCTATGGCAAATAGTATGAAGGTTGCTCAAAGAACTGAAAGTAAACCTATCATTCAATCCATCAAATCCCACTACTGGGTATCCACCCAAGGGAAAAAAAAACCACGTCATTTTATCAAAAAGACACCTGCACCCAAATGTTTATGAATCACAGCACAACTCACAATTGCAAAGATATGGAATCAACCTAAGTGCCCATCAACCAATGAGTGCATTAAAGAAAATGTGGCTGATTCGGTTTGGTGCCTGTAGCTCCATGGCTAAGGCACCAGCCACATACAGTGGAGCTGGTGGGTTCAAATCCAGCCTGGGCCTGCCAAACAACAATGACAACTACAAAAAAAAAAAAATGTGGCTGATTCAAAGTACAGAATTGGAGTCATTGTCACCAAGATGATATCTAAATCTAGACAGAACATAAATGTACCCAATGGGAGGGCCGAGGATGGAGTGCCATACAGCCCACATTTAGAAACTGACCCATGGAGGCGGAGACCACAAGACAGACCGAGGAGGAACAGTGAGCAGAAGAAGGCGAATATGATGATGTGAAAGGCTAGGGGTGAGACCACTTCCAGGAGGACAGAGTGACCAGCTGAGCTGACTCCTGCATGGACCTGGGGATGAGGATCAAGAGATGGCCACTGGCTTCTTAGAACCTAACTCATTTCTCAATAAAAGTGCTGTTCTACACAATTCTCTTATCAAACCTTAAAAAAGGTTTAAAACATCTTGCCATTTTTTCTTTTCTCTAAGCAACATGGGGCAGCGATTTGCCCCAAGGTAGGCCATGTCTTAGCATAGACAAAATATTGTTTTGTACTCAGATGGACCTTTTCCACTTCAAAACAATTTTGCGTTCCTGAATTATTCCTTTTTCACTAATCAAATCATGCAGGTGGAATGATAAAGAGAGGGAAAGAAAAGATGAAAATTCTCAGATGATTTCAATAAAGGCACAGTATTGGAAAATGGGATGCCTGATAACATTCAAGATTACTAATCTCCATCCCTCCACGACTTCAGGCTGGGTTATCTGAGCAGGTACAGCAGAAGAATAGACATTGAAAGGCTATAAATATTTGAAGAGCTGTTTAAAAAAATCTTATCAAAATCCCAAATTGTGCTCACAATTAACTGCTATGCAAGATTTAGAGTTTGCGTAAGACTTTCCCATTTTAGTTAACAGCATCTTCCTGGGTAATCAATTTAAGGCCAAAAGTGGTTTAACAGCCCAAATAAACTGCTAAATTTCCTCTCAGCAAACATACTCCTTTCTTCCTCTGCAAATAAAACCCACAACGATCAGGAAACACACGCATTTCCAAGCTAAAGCAAAGTAGTCGCACGAGGGGAGCTGCCACATTGCCCGCTTTGAGCTGCCTTTGCAGCCACACAAGTTAACTCTGTCCAGATGTAACCCTCCTCGTGGCAACTTTTCCCTCTTTCCTTCTCCCCGTAGTAACTTTTGTCTTGAGTAAAACCATTGTAGGAGAACATTTTTTTCCTCATGTGAATTGCAACACTGAACTGCAACTCCAGTGACAAATACTTAGAAGGCTGTGGCTCCTTGGGATACAAGGGGAATGGTATTACAAGGGAAGAAGAATACTCATCAGAGACAGGTCAAAAGGACCCGATTTTTAAGAACTATGATAACTCCCATCAAAGGAAAATCTTGGTTTGGCATTACAAAGGACGATTTACTTGTGATGCCTCTGTCACAGACAATCACATCAAAGACGAAAGAGAGGGTGAGATGGTCTGTTTCGATGGTCAAGATAACAATATGTGCCCAGGCTTGATAATTGGATGACTTCTCCATCCCTCTAATGCGACATAACTGATTGAATGAATCGAGGGATCCCCTACATATCTATACACTCACCCCCAAAATATCTTTAAATGTTTGATACACATATGAGGTTGGGCAATGACGTTGACAAACTCATCCTAGGAAAAGGGCTGCAGAGCTGAATACCATTATGGTCACCGGGTGGCCCAGAGGAGTACTTGGAAGGTCACCGTAGTGATCTTCAGTGATGAAGGACGTAGCACTTTGTCGAGGATGAGTTTGCAGACTTAATTGGCAGGCCTTGTATACTGTGTGCCCGCCTTACCATTTCCACAGGTATCAGAAGAGCATTTGCTTTGGTAGTATCTGCCTTGGTTGTAGTGAGGATGAAAAGAAAAATGCACACACTGCACGCAGCACAGGGTCTGGCGCAGAGGGAACATGTGATGCCTGTCTATTTTTATTGCTGATATTATTGCTCTTATTATTCCCTTCTCAACCTCTTTCTGATTTTCCTTCCTCTTCCCCCTTAACAGTCCTTCAGATATATGTGGAGAGCAATGAGTATTTATTTCCCTCCTGACGTTCTTCTCTTGAGCTTCAACAACCTGAGGTCTCTCACTGATTCCTTAGCCCGTGTGGTCGGGGCACTTCTCCTGCCCTTGCTACTTTTCTCTCAGTAATGGCATGTAGCGAGGGCAGCAGGTGCCTGGGCCCGCATGTGCTCACAGACTCCTCCTCTACCTGAGTGTGGAGGGGAAGGCCACGAGGGAAATAAATACTCATTGCCCCCCACCTGGAACTGAAGCCACCCCCTACATGCAATTGGTGGAAATTTCCCAATAAAGATGGGGGGGGGGGAATGGCGAGAAGAGCAGACAGGTGGAGTGGAAGTGAGAGTGACGCTCCCTGTTGCCCGACCGGACTGATGTGCATTGGCAGACACATCGACTCCCCTATGTGGCACCCAGGGCCCTGTGCTTTTTGTTTAGTAAACACCTTCCTATCACAAGTCTGTGGCCCAGTGTCACATACCCTATTGTGTCCAGAAAACAAGAATGTCATCTTTATCTTCCGGGCTCTGTCGTCCAGTACAGTGGCTTCTTTTCTCAGGTCTGGGTCATTGTGGATTTTAGCAATGCTGTCTCTGTGTGGCACTGTGAGACTTGGGCCCCAACTCTACGGCCCGAGGACAGGACGTCCCTCCGCTTCTCGCTAACTCAGTACTCAGCACCCTTTGTTTTCTAACCCGTAAGGAATCTACTCACTTCCATCACAAAACTCACATCTATCCTTTTTGTCCACGAGAATATGATGATTATTTTAAAGGAAAAGAAAAGTGGAGAAGGAGAATACAGCTGATGGTGGGGGAAAATTGCAGGGCAGAGCAAGGCAGACAAGTAAATGATACGAAAAATACAATTGTCTTAATCTTCTAATATGTGGGTGGAGGCAGTAAGTGAAAACATAAATATCTATAAATCTATTGTGTATTTGGGAACACCAGCATATGAACTGGGTAAGTAGAAATCAAAAGACTGATGTGAAAATATGCTCTTTAAACTCTTTGGCATGTTCTGCAAGCTTCTGCCTTTTCATCTTGGGTTCATTTGTCCAATTGTCTCCTAGATTAGATACTTCTCAAAAAGGGTGTTAGGAGTTGAATTGTGTCCTCCACGAAAGGATATCTTAGCACTCAATATCTCAGAATGAAGCCTTATGTGGAAGGATGATATTTACAGAAGTAATCAAGTTGACATGAGAAAATTAGGGCAGACCGTAATTTCATATTGCTGGTGTAGAACACAAAGAGAACATCACGGGGAGATAGAGCCTTGGTGTGATTCATCTACCAGCCAAGGAACGCCTCGGATGACAAGAGAGGCATGAAAACAGGTGCTTCTCCGCCACTATCTGAGGGAGCATAGCCCTGCCTTCCCAACACCTTGATTTTGGTCTCCAGAACTGTGAGACAATATGCTTTTCTGTTGTTTTATAAGCCATCCAGGTTGTGGAAGCCCCAAAAATGAATAAAGGGAAGCCCCAAAAATGAATACAGAAGAGAATCATGAAGTTTTTTTAAGTTAAAAATCCTTACAGAGATAAAAATGGTAACTGTACACATACCCTATAGTCAATTAAATGAGTAGAAGTAGAAATCTACAACTTTAAAACCAGGAAGGCCCACTGTTACTGTTTGCAAATTGGTATTAGTGTACAGAAATGCTACTATTTGTGTACACTGACTTTGTAACCTGACACTTCACTGAATTTCTTCATCAATTCTAGGAGTCTTTGGAGTAGTCATTGCTGTTTTCCAGACACAATATAATGATGTCAGCAGACAGGGATAGTTTGACTTCCTGTCCCCTGATTTGAATGCCCTTTATTTATTTATTTTGCCTGATTGCTCTGGCCAGGACTTCCAGGACTACACTGAATAGAAGTGGCGACGGTAGGCAACTTTGTCTTGTTCCAGTTCTTACGGGGAATGTTTTTAACCACTTTTTCTCTATCCCAGAGATTTTGGAAGATAGACTGTATTGTCTTCTTCATTCAACTCAAAAAATCCTTTGATTTCCATTGCTACAACAATAGGGAAGCTGTAGCAGTAGATTCGATCCTCAGGTAGATGCAGTGCTCTGGGGCTGGGAACTCAAAAGGCACCTGCCGCAGGGTACAGGGTCTGTAAGCCAGTGGAACCCCACTGTACTCTCTCTCCAGAGCAATGCCATTGCATAGTCTGCTGCTATGGAGGGGCCCTCCCACGCCCTGAATGCCATGTCCATGGGGGAAAGTGTGGAGCCCTAAGCTTCTCTCTTCGTCCCTTCCCCACATACAGGCCCCTTCCCCGGACACCTCCAATCCTTCTGAGCCACTTCCCTCCCCATCATCTTGGGAGCCTCCTGTAGCCTCTCGGTTCATTTCCAATGCTCTCTCTTAGATGACTGATCTGAAGGTGAACATCTATTTGCCACTTTTAATCCTATCAGTGAGAGTGGCCTGGGCAGGCGGCTTCTAGTCCACCATCTTGGCTTCCAGCCAAGGATATCATTAATATTTTGCCTGCTACAAAGTCCAAACCTAATTATCTTCTGTAGTCTCAAGGAAATTTAACCAACCTCATGCTATGTGCCCAGGATTTCCTCATTCTTCAGAACTTTTGTGCCAAGTTCTTGTTCATGACAATTAGCCATTGAGTAACTATCACAAGCCAAGCACTGTTGAGGAACTAAAAAATATGTAGTAGTAAGTGAGATCTTCCCTTTGCTCATGGAGTTAAAATTTCCTTGGTGACCATAAATAAGCTAACCAGTAAGTAACAGTTAAATACTCAATTATTATTAATTTATTTCTATAGAGGCTTTACTTTTCTCTAAAGTAGTTTGAAAAGTATGGTTATGTGTTGGGAATTCTATGGCTGGCTGTGTTTCAAACTGTTTTCCTCTGGGTCTACACTCCCTCTAAGTCAGTGTTTTTTAACCTTTTTTATCTCACAGCACACTTGAACCTACAGTTAAATTTATGCAGTGTGCCTAAATTATGTTAACAAAAAAAAGAATATACTTACTGTGTTTGAACTTCTTTCAAAAATAATTTAATTAATGATTTTGAGGCACACCAAAGACCCTCTCACAGCACACCCATGTGCCACAGTAAAATGATTCAAAGTCACTGCCCTAGGTGATCAAGACTCTGAGGAGATGAGATAACATTGTGATAGGAAATGGCACCTCCTATCCAGAGCCCCAGCTAAAACAGATTTCCATTTCCTATTTCTTGGGAACAGGAGGCTTGCAACTCTCCATACAAATCTTTAAACTACAACACCTCTCTCCTCCCATGCCAGAGCACCAATTTAAGTGCATATACAGTTTAATCACCTTTATATGTTACATCATAGTGGCTGAATTAGTAGAAAGTACCAAACTACTCAAGCAAATAGGAGAAAAGGGATACTTTCCATAAGTCAGTTAAATGAGAAATAAGAAGGATATAACATAATTATGGAGGATAGAGTCTTTTTTTGCTCTTTAAATATTTTATCTATTGGTGGGGCTTGATGGTTCATGCCTAAAATCCTAGCACCCTGGGAGGCTGAGGTGAGTGCATTGCTTGAGTTCAAGAGTTTGAGACCAGCTGAGCAAGAGCAAGACCCTGTCTCTCCTAAAACTAGAAAAACTACCCAAGCATTGTGTCAGACACCTATAGTCCCAGCTTCTTGGGAGGCTGAGGCAAGAGGTTTGCTTGAGCCTAGGAGTTTGAGGTTGCTGTGGGCTATGATGCCAGGGCACACTACCCAGGGTGACAGAGTGAGACTCTCAAAAAATGAAAAATAAATATTATCAGTCTATAATAAATATGCCCTTAAAAAAGGAAACTTGTGTTTTTAATTGAGTCTTCATTACCATATTATCTTGATCAAGTCCAGGGCATGGTGTCCCTATTTATAAGAAGGGGATAAAAATATGGCAATTGTTCACCCAGCAAGAATGAGGCTATTTTTAAAAGAGTTTCAAAACAGGGCAGGTCTTAGGACACAGGTCAAAGGGTTTTGTATACAATCACTAAAAATTCTTTCAATGCTTCTGTAGCTCAAACCACATTTTATCCTTGTTATCTCACAAGAATCATAGGTCCTGAAAAACATGACCTTGAAAAAATCCTTTTAATTATGTGTTGACAGCAGCACCATCTACTCCCTCCCTCTCCAGAATGCTGTCCTTCCCCAACAGAAATAACACAAATATCCATCCTAGAAGAAAATTTTGTGCTACAACATGCGATCACCAACTTTAAATCTCAACTGAGCACCTCATATTGCTGAAATGATCAGTCAACTTTCACCCACAAGGAAAGGAGTGGCCATCCACTATAGGCTTTATTCATTATAATTTCTCATAATCCACAGATTTGGGGTGGGATTGCTCGCATATTCTATTGTATGCATCCATCTTGAGTGGTTTCCTCCCATCTAAAACTCTGTCTTTGTAGTTTCACATTTTCATTCATTTCATTTCTATTGCTCTATGAATCAAAATCCCTGCAAGACACTTGCACAACGTTTAAAGGATAGAACTGAAAAGCGTTAAAAGGAGAATTATTTACAGAGGACAAATGTGTGGCCAAGCAGGGAAAGAGAAAAGAGATAAACTCTCTGACCTATCTTTCATCCCATCTTCTGATCTCCCACCAATACTTGTCATCAGCCAGACCCAGACAGATGGCAGAGGGCAACACAGGCCGTGGCAGTCAGCCTCCTGGGGCACAGGACAGAGTATTGGTGATGGACAATAGGCCATGGGCCAGAGGCCATTTACAGTCTCAACAATGGTGAATTTCCATCCCCAACACTGAGCTAGCTCCCACCACTGCAGAAGGCCCACCCAGCCACCAGCAGAGGCCAAGCTGAGCCCATAACAGAGCAACATTCCTGAAGGGCTGGCCAGCTGGCCACTGGACTCTTTACATGGATGCGTCTCACAGAGTAGGCAGACATCTCTCCCACACTGCAGACAAAAATTAATTCCTTATGGATTGAGGGCACTGGGGAGTGTTACATGGGCATTAAGCTAAACAGAAGTTGTTAACAAATAGCCTTAGGACTGAGAAGGGATATTTTCGAAAATGCATGATATGTGGAAGCTCTTGAAGAGAAATATTGACAGATTTTATTACTCAAAAGTTTTGAACTTGCTCACTACAGAGGACAGAACACAGCTGAAAGCAAGCAGCAGATAGGAAGGTATTTTCAAAAAATAACAATAATAACTGCTTCATAGGGTGCTAACTACATGCAGGATACCAATCTAAGGTATTCTTAATTGTTTACTTCTATAATGGCGTGAGGTAGGTGCTATTATTATCCTTCCTGTTTTTCAGGACAGGAAACTGAGGTACAGAGATTTTGAGTAACTAAGCCAAGATTACACACCTAGTTAAGAGGCACAACCAAGATTAGTACCAGACGGCCCAGCTTTAAGGCCTGTGCTCCTAACCCATACACTATGCCAACGCTCTCTTTTTTTTAATGCTACTGAGACAGTGAATTTGTATCCACAGTTTATAAAGAAATCCCAATATTAATAAGAAAAAGTGAAGAACCTAGTAGAAAAATCAGCAAATAGGCAATTCACTGAAGAAAAACTTAAAATGACCAATAAATATGCAAAAACTTACTAGTAACTAAAGATACGCAAACTTTTTAAAGGAGATGTCATTTTTGTAACCCACTACATTAGCAAAAATTAAAAATTAATTATCATGTATGGGCAAAGAAAAAGTTATCTTTATAGACTGTGGATTGCAATACAATTTGGTAGAGGTTTTACAGTAGTACATAATAAAATATTACAATATTCATTAACCAATACTAAGCAGTACCCCTGGATTGATATCTAATCTACAGAAATAGGTATATATATCCCTATATATCCCTACATATATGACAAAATATCTCTATATTGGGCGGTGCCTGTGGCTCAAAGGAGTAAGGTGCTGGCCCCATATGCCAGAGGTGGCAAGTTCAAACCTACCCCCGGCCAAAAATCGCAAAAAAAAAAAAAAAAAAAAAAATTTATATTATCTGTATTAGTAAAACATTAGACCCACCTAAATGTCAATTAGTATGTGTTGATAGTTTTTTTTTTTTAATATGGTACACAATAGTGAAGATACGGAATCAGCCTAAGTGACCATTAATGGATGCCTGCATAAAGAAAATGTACTATATATTCTTGGTGGAATACTACTCAGCCATCAAAAGAAATAAAATCATGTCTTTTGCTGCAATATGGATGGAACTGGTGGTGATGACGCTAAGCAAAACAAGTCAGACACAGAAAAATATCTATCGCATGTTCCCAGTTAGGAGGAGGCTCAATAAGGAAAGCAGTGTGGGAAGATGGACGATGAAGTCTCAGAAGGCCGAGAGGGGAAGAGGCGAGGAAGGTGAGAAATTACTTAATGAGTCCGATGTACGTTATTTGGGTGATGGATACACCATACGGCCTGACTTCACCACTATGCAATCTATACATGTAACAAAATGGCACTGGCACCCCACCAATGTATGCAAATTTTAAAAATTGAAAATCAAAAAAAGAGAAAATTAAAACGCGGTAGAATCTGTGAAGTCCTGAAGTCCGCGAGTCTGAAACGTCCTATCTCCTTACAATGGGAATGGCTTAGACCATTTCAGTTCAGAAGCGTGAGGGGCAGCGCCACCTGGTGGTGGGCTCTGGAGTCAGACAGGTGGGGGTCACACCCCAACTGCCCTACTCCCTACAGCAACCCGGAACCTACCCGCAGCTCAGTGTCAGCTGAGAGGAGAAATTAACAACGCTGGCTTTCTTGTGAGAATTAACTAAGGCAGTGTAGAGTTCTCAGAACAGTCCTACAAGGTGCTCAGCAAATGGTAACCCCTGGCCACTGTTAGAAACACACGTGTACTTAAGAAAAAAGCATACACACACGGTTGTAAATATGTACAATATGATTATAATTATACACTCACACACATATACATACGAATAATCATAGGTGAACATAAGCAATCACTGAAAGTCTTTCCTGGCTGTCTTTAATCTTTCTGAGAACAGGGTATAGTTAAAAAAACAAATTTTGTCTCTAACTTTACAAACAAAAAAAGACTGGAAGAAAATACAGCAAAATGCTCACCCTGAGGGTTCTTGGATGGACGAATGATGATTTGGCTTATCGTTAGGGTTCTACCTACATTACCTTCGTAACAAAAAACTAGACACTAATATTTTTAAACAAACAGACTGATAACATATAGTCGTGGGAATGATGACATTTGAAAAGAACGAGCTTTTCTCAGCACTGATTGTTTTTGCATTATAAAGTTAATTTTTGCAGTTTCCCTCTCTACCTCCTTAAAAAGGAGGCACCGGAGTATGAAAACAAGGAAGAAAAAAAATGCCCGCTGGTAAAGAGCTGATGTGAAAGAAGATTAAAGGACTTGGACTCGTTTTGTCTGGAAGGAGGAGATTACTTAGCAAAGGTTCCAAACCCACAGCTTCACTTGCTCAACACAGCCTTGAGACATGTGTTTTGTTAGACCATGGTATTTAACATAATTTTGAATTTGGAAGACTTTACTGGGGCACACATTCCCCATTTTCTCATGGGGCCTATCATTTCTAATTGTCTTCAAGCCTTCTGCAGTTTTTATTATATTTATGGTACCAGCCTAACCCTTGAATGCATTTGAGCTTACAATGCCCAATTAAACCACAAGTACATAACCAAGAAGGATCTTAAAGTTCTTCAAGGAACTTTGATTCAATACAAAGAAATAGTGTACAATTTTAACCCAACAAGAGCTTTCAAAGTCCCATTTTTGAAGACTTTTAATAGTAGAATTTTTAACTATCTGTCTCGGATGACTTTTACACAAACTTTCAGCAAGATGAAGCATTAAAACATTGTTGAGAGTCCTACAAGATGGTGGTTCTTGACTCCACTGTGAATGAACCATGCAAACACCTGGAGTGCCCATACAATAGAGAATGCTGGAGACACCACATTCCGCTCCTGAGATCCTGATTCATTAGGTGATGCCAAATCAGGGAGACCTTAGACAACATTACAAGAAATTATATTGTAGGAGAGACCTCTAGGGGTGCCCGGTAAGCCCCCAACTCCCCTCCTTCAGTTTGCATTGGGGCCCTCTCCTCGGGCTGTCATGGATTGGCACTGGGGTGGAAATCAGCCTCAAGTTGGGCCTATCAGCAGATTTGAAATTCAGTGACGCTATTACTCTCTGCAAATAACCAAACTGGAGAGACAGGGAGGACATAAAATCTCAGAGATGGCCATCTCCACCTTGAGTATTGTGATGTTAGGACATCTATGTACAGGCTTCCATCCACAATTCCTGGCTGATAAGGAGGTCACCCTTGCTAGTCTGTTGTTGTTATAATGCTGGTGTGTTAGCCTCAGAAACAGGCCTCAGGAAACAGAATCTCTCTGGCTTTCCTGCCTTTCTGATTATGGGTCGTAAGAATCTCATTCCACAGAGGGGCATACCCTGAATGGTTGTCCAAAAAACCCAAAGAGGACAGAGTACAGGGAGATTCCAGATAGCTGAATACACAACCTTCCTAGAACGTGGTGCCTGGGGAGGGAGGGCATGGAAGCTCCCACCTCCTTATTGATACCCTTCTCAATATCCTTCATAATCACAATGAACATGAATGAGTGCTTCCCGAAGTGCTTTGAGTTGCTCCAGGAAACTGATTGAACCCAACAAGGAATGATGGGAGCCCCATTGTGAAGCCCGGTAGTCAGAAACTCTGGAGGCCTAGAATTGTGACCAGTGTTTGGGAAGGGTGTGGTTTGGGGGACTAAGCCCCCAACCTGTGGGATCTGACGCTGTCCCCAGGTAGATAGTGTCAGAACTGAATCAGAGGACCCTCCCCACGTTTGGTTACTGAAGTCTTCTGTGTTGACTGTTCAGGAGTTGAGAGAAAAGGGTGGTTTGTTCGCTTTCCAAAAGGATGTAGGCAGAAGCAAAGAGAGCCAGTTCTTTAGGGACACAAAGCACAAGTGCAGAGAAAAACTGAGAGGTCATGTTCTCCCATATGAGGGTCAGGTAGATGCTACAACAAACACTTCCAGATTTCAGTGACTTGACACGGGAGACTTGCGCGTCTTGCTCAGATAGCAGCCCACTATCTCGTGGGCTCCCCTAGGCAGCTCTTCTCCAAGTTGTGCCCTGGACCAAGCTCCTTCCCTCTTGTGGCTCTGCCCTCCCTTAAGTCCTGGGATCATTTCCATTTAGTGAGTGGATGGGATAAAAAACCTACAAAAAGCTGTCACGGGCCAGGCCTGGGAGCAGCAGGTGACTCTACTGACCAAAATTCAGCCACACTGCCCTCTTCACTACATGGGACATTAGGAAAGTGCTCTGTGTGTCCCCCCAAAAAAGGAAAATGAAGTTTAGTAAACACGTAGTGTCTCCGCCACAAGTTCCAGAGAGAGGAAAGTGAAAAGAACAGTTGTCAGGCTAGTAGCAAGAAACAAAAAATAGGTGTTGGCGAGGATGTGGAGAAAGTGGAATTTTTGTGCACTGCTGTTCAGAATGTCAAATCGTACAGCCGCTATGGAAAATGGTAAAGCAGTTCCTCAAAAAGTTAAAAATCCTACTGGCGTATGATTTAGGGATTCTGATTATAGGTATACACGCCGGGAGACGGAAAGCAGGGCATCAAACAGCTACTTGCATGCCAGCGTTCACCCAGCAGTGCTAGCCACAGCAGCCAAAAGGTAGAAACAAGCCCGGCGTCAGAAGGATGACTAGACAAAATGCGATCTCTACACACTATGACATATTATTTAGTTTTGCCACAACATGGATACACCTTGAAGACATTATCGCAATTGAGATAAGCCTGACACACAAAAAAGACATATATTTCAGGATTGCACTAATATAAAATAGCTAGACTCATGGAGACGGAGAGTGGAATAGCAGTTAGCAGGGGCTGGGGGCAGGGGAGATGTCTCCAGTGCAGAGCTCATTCCTGAACGACTGGCACATAACACACACGCAAGTGATCACACGGAGGTGCCACACATCCCGGGTGGACACAGACCACCCTCTCCTCCCCGGAGCCCGCTCTGCCCTGCTCCTCCTTTCCCATCCTCTCAGTCAGCAGGCCCCCCTGCCGTTGCTCAAACCTCCCGGGAGTCGGTCTAGACCCCACTCTGCAAAATGTGTGTTCAACACGTAGCACCTTACTCGGCCCTCTTCCCATTTCCACATCCCTCACTGCTGAGCGTGCTCCACACTGGCAGTCCCTTCAATCTCTTTTCATCCTTTTTTCCACCTTTCATCCCAAAGTGCAAATCCTATCCTGCGCCCGCCTCCACCCCGACTCCCCCACCCACTTCTTGGGCCTGTGCACCACTCCAGGAGAAGGGTGGCCTGGTACAACAGCCCTGCCTCTTACGCTTCCTTCCCTCAACCTCCCAGCTCCCTCCTCAAACTGGGTAACTCCCCTACTGCCATGACTTTCCTAATCCCGTTCCCCTGCCTGGAACACCTTCTTAATCCCCTTTCCCTCATTTGACCTATTTCTACTTCCCCGTCAGAGCCAGTTCAGACATCATTCGCTCCTGAAAGGCCCTGGGGAACCCCCGACTCCCCTTCCTAATATGGGTTAGTGGCCCTGCTGTGTGTCCCCATCGCAGACGCCCTTTCCATGTTCATTTCTCCATCTCCCCGGTGCTCAGCCCCTGGGACAGAAACTCTGTCTTTGCCTCTGTGTTACTAGAGCCTGTTGCTGTGTCTTGCCATGTCCGGGCACTCAATAAATGTCTTGTGTTCACCACTGAGCTAGCATCGTGTCCTCCTGGGATTCGTACTAAAGACAAGCTACCAAAGAACAAAAGAAAACAAACAAAAACCACTTGATACGCATGGAAGGGTTCACTGCACACTCAGTTCATTCTCATCTGAGAAGATTAATGTTTTGGACGATTGATAAGCAAGTTATTTTCCCATATTGGAAGAGTTAGACTGAAATGTCCACTTTTTTTCCCCTTCCCAGAGGACCAATTGTATTTGAGAATGGAGACACATAATAAAATACAATTGGAAGCTAATGAATTACTCATTTTTATGTGCCCTGGCCATGCTTCTACATGGGAGTAATACTGTTTACATGTCCAGAAGGAAATCTGGGTTTCATTTTATAAACTCAGAGCAGAAATCAGCTGCCTGAAGACATCCTTAAACACTGTCATAGCACTTGACAGAAATTCCGTGTATTGCAGTTTCTGATGACACCACCACTCAAAAATGTGCCATTTCCTAACAAAGGAAGGGGAAACTGTACCTCGTCCGTAATCTGACAAGTCACCTGTGAAAGCCGAGTTGAGGGTTGATTTACTCCCTAATTCACGGAAGAACATAGTCATGCTAGTTCTATTTATAGGTTAAATCTGGTCACCACAAAAATGCACAAAAACAAAAGATGGCTGCACCCCAAAGGGATAAGCTACTTAAAGGAAAAACATTGATCATTGGGAAAATGCAGACCTTGATCAATTCGATCCAAGTCTTGCCTCAGTGGAATTTGACCTGTGTCACCATTTCTCCCCACCTCATAGAACAATTCTGTAACAAGCTTCCTCACAAGCTTAATCCAAACCTTACTTTTTGCTTTTCTTGATCTGTTTCTGGTGGCTGGGTTGAGTGAAGATAGCTGGACACTTTCAGTGACCTGAAGAACGAACCTATGAATGAAGGCATGGTGAAGTTCAGTGCTGTCTTCATGAAAGGGTAGGAACAGAACCCATATAAGGTCCTGGGGTAGACTAGTTCTTCTCTTGGCCCTAAAAATACTAAAAGAATTTCATGGTATGAATAAACAACACTTTATTTCTTCTGGAAACGAACATTTTACACAATGTTCTGGTCACCAATGTTCACATTTGCAATCCGTCATTTCCCACATTCTTATTTTAAGAGTAATAGGACAGCGTAGGTATCCCAATTTCACGATTGAGGAATTTTTTTCCTTTTATAGGAAAAGCTTCCAAAGGTACATACCTAATCCCTAGAAACTCTGCCGTTACAGAATAGTCCAAACGTGGCCTGCACCGAGACCCAGGGGTTCTGTAAGTTTGCTCAAATCTGAGGCCAGCCTCTGATCTTGAGGATTTCTAAAAGAATACACCCCAATCCTGGCATTCAGGCCTGCTCAGGCAAACGGCATCCCCAGCATCTACAGCATCTCTGAGGACTGCTGATGCTTGGGAATTTTTATCTCACTCCCGGTAGCAAGGGTAGGGCTACAGGAAAATTACAGAAAATAAAACTGTTGAGGGTTGACTCAACAGATACCAAAATATACCATCATGCCACATTAACTAAAATAGTATAGACCTTTGTAGGGAATAGAAAGATAGACAGATGGAAAAGAATGAAGAATCTAGGAACTAGGAATACACACACACTTAACATATTGTACAATGCAAATATTTTAAATTGGTGATTGATGTAGAAAAGACCGTTACCTGATACTGTTGAAACAATGAACTATGAATCTGATGGCGGGGGGAGATGAAAAGTGATCTTTATCTTCCTTTCTTGACACCAAGTCTCAAGCTGTCACCTGGGTAGAGTGCCCTGATGTCACAGCTCTCATCAACCTCCAACTCTCAGACCTAAGCAATTCTCTGGTCTCAGCTTCCCAAGTAGCTGGGACTACAGGCACCCGTCACAATGCCTGACTATTTGTTGTTGTTGTCACTGTTGTTTAGCAGGTCCTGGCTGGATTCGAACCCATCAGCCTTGATGTATGTGGCTGGCACCCTATCCACTGAGCTACGAGCACCGCCCTGATCCTTATCTTCTATCCTGTATTCAAATAAGTCCTGAATAGACTGAAGTGTAAACATTTTTTTAAAATAATAACAATCCAAGCCAGATGCAGTAGCTCACACTTGTAATCCTAGCACTCTGGGAGGCCAAGGTGGTTGATGAGCTTGAGCTCATGAGTTTGAGACCAGCAAGACCCTGTCTCTACCTAAAATAGAAAAAACTAAAGCAAGATCTCTTGAGCCCTAGTTGGCGGTTGCTGTGAGCTGTGACGCCAAGGCACTCTACCCAGGGCAACAGTTTGAGACTGTGTCTCAAAAATAATAATAATAATAATAATAACAACAACAACAACAACAACAACAACAACAACCCATAAAATATTTGAAGAAAATTAAGTAGAGAATTTTTTTCTCATCCTACTATGAGGGATGTCTTTTTAAGTAGGGAAAAAAAAAAATAGTCAAGCTTTGGAAAGGAAAAGACACATATGTTTTGGCAACATAGAAGTTTTAAACTTCCCTAAGGCAAAAATAAATAAAAGACATGTAACATAAGGTAAGTTTAAAGGTAAACAGCAAGTTCAAGGAAATAGTTCCTATGTAATATTTGTATTAAAAGCAAATATAGAAGATTATCTTACAAACCCAGAAACTCCCCACTAGGAAAATGGGCAAAAAAAAACAAAGGTGGAAATACAGACACCGTGAAACCGTGTTAGAGATCAAAGGAAGTTCCATTCAACAATAAGGATCTATCATATTTCACCTATCAGATCGGCAAAGACTTAGAACGAATGATCCCACCCACCGCTGGCAAGATAGAAGAAAACGCGGTCCTTTTACACACTGCTGGAGGGGGTGGAAATTGATACCCTTTTTAGAGGTGTCTAAATTCAGAATCCACGCGTCATTTGACTAGCAATTCCACTTCGGGAATTTATCTCAGATAAATTGTCAGCCGGGTATGGAAAGGGGAAATCACGAAACACAGTGAGATTATGTACAGGCTGGGATGGGAGCACAGATGCCCCTACAGGGCCTGGGGACCAGGGAGCACAGACAGGAGGGTGCCAGCAGATTTCCAAGAGGCAGGGATACTGGAGGCCAGTCTAGAGAGACAGGTGGAAGGGAAAGCGGGATGGGAAGGGATGGGAGGCTAGAGCTGAGGCTGAGAACTCATTCTGTAACTGCAGGCAGGGGGCGGGGATCATGGGGGGCCAGGGCAGGGGAAGGATTGCAGAGGAAAACAGGAATACTAATGATGGCTACTAATAATGACACCCACTTTATGGAGGAGGAAAATGAGGCTTGTTTACACGGCTCAGGTCACTATAGCTGGTGTCCTAACTTGCAACAAATTTGAGCCCCGCGTTCCTCTAACTATGGAGCCGAGGCTCCATAGCAAGGAATCCAGGACTCTATCCTGATGACCCCCAGGCCCCTCTGGAAGGCTCATGGAATAGCCAGGTTTGCCCTTTGGGAAGTTTTCTCTGGCAACCGTGTGTGCAGAGTGGACCAGAGGCGGCCCAAGCAGGAAAAGAGGGAAACTAGTCAGGAGTCAATTACAGGAAGATGGGCTAGGAATGTCAACGTGGGCCAGGATCAGCGGGGGGGTTGAAAGCTACGTGCATGTAGGACTTGGGGACCCATTGAGTGAAGCGTGCAGGACGTGGAGGAGTCAGGAAAAAATGCCCCGTGCATGCTGGACGCATCTCATGCTCATATCTTTGCTCCCACTTCTTCCCTTCCCGCGAACCATCATCCCCAATTATCCTCAAGGTAAAATGTCATTCGCCCTTCGGAGCCTGTCTCAAGCGCCACTCTCTCAGGAAGTATTCACAGAAAACCCTCTCTCCATCCAGAAAATGAATCTCTGTTATCTCTTACTTGCCTTTATCTGCCTCGTGGCTAATCTATCACACAGATATCTTATTTTCCCCGTTGGCAGCCTCCCCATCGTCCCCCTTTCCACATTTTCCGCAGCACCAAACAGAGCCTCTTGTGCATGGCAGGCGTCTAAAGAGTTGAAATAAAGAAAACAAACAGCTCTCCCCTGCTTTCCTCTCAGAGATTCTGCCTTCTCAGCTTTTAGCACAGAAATGTCATGAACGTTTCTTGCCCCAGAAGAAACCCGAAAGAGTTGGAAGGAAGTTTTGGAATGCCTGCGGGAGATTTTCTTAATCCTTAGCTGGCCGATAACCCCACAGGAAACTGTCCTAAGGAAAACATAGTGATGAGACGGTCGGCTCCCAGTGCCACCCCCTCGCTGCACTGAACAGAACATTCTGAGAGTAAGTCCCAGTGGAATGTCTTCCAAGTGTATATAAATAGTCACGGTCGGCTTGGGGAAAGTGTGTTTCCAAGATGAACTGATAAATGAAGCAAGATAAGGGAGGGTCAAGTGGACAAGACAGATGGCCTGGTCGTTTGCACAATCTGCTGGGATTGTCGTTGGCATGAGAGCTCAGGCATTCCAAGGGGCAAAATGGAAAATGTTACAAAACTAATAAATCAGAAAACAAATCAATAAACTAGGAGCATATTGGTTACAGAACTAAAATATCCCTAACTCCACAGTAAGTTATATACATAAATATATATAATATACGTAATATATAAACATATATTACGTATATTATATATAAATATATATTTATATTATTATATATATAATAATATAAATATATATAAACATATATTATGTATATTATATATTATGTATATTATAATATATATTATAATGTATGTATAATGTATATAATATATACGTTATGTATATTATATATAAATACATAATATATATTTAATATATATAATATATATTATATAATAAATTATATATTATATTATTTATATATAATGTATATTATATATATTTATATATATAACTTACTGTGGAGTTAGGGATATTTTAGTTATAATGTATATTATATATATACATAATTATATATAATGTATATTATATATATACATAATTATACATAATATATATTCATGTAAGAGTATCCAATGATCCTTGGTAAAATGAGTCAACCCAACACCCTCCACCACGGAAAGCTTTCTCCACTCCAGTGACACGAGGGCCCCCTCCTGGAGTTGTCAGTCCTTTTAGTTACTCCATAGCCCAAACCAGAATTTTCCAAAGTTGCCTGAAACACTAACCCCAGAAAAATTCCTTGCCAAAGAGATTTAGAAAGCATGTAACGTTTTAACCTCTCATGAAGAATCACAATGCACCTTGGCAGAATCGCAGCTTTGGAAAGTCTTCCTATAAATGAATTTTCACTTTGTTGAAATATATATGTTAGTCCAACTTCTGTGATCCTGGGACATTTTGAGAGGAGTAGGAATAAGACCCAGTAACCCCAGTTGAAACACTGTTCCCAAACCCAACACTCTACCAGCTCTCGTTTTCTCTTCCTTCTTCTGAACTTCAAAATTCAACAGTTATCATTGCTCTGATCCCAGAGAGATGACTGGAAAATACAAAGAAATAATTTAACTCACTTGAAATTGCAACGGGTGGTGACTTTTGTATTCCCTGGCCCTGAGAGCATCTCCATTTTTCCAAGCCCTTCTGAAATGGAATGGATTGATTCAAAGTAATCGAGCAAATGCCAAGAAGCTCGAGCCTATATGTAACAGAAGAAAAGTCACTTCCTCCTGCCATGCCTGAGGTCACCTCTAGGAAAGTAAAGAGAAATCACTTCCCCTGTCTTTGCCATCCGAGCAATAGCAGGAACAACAAAATCCCACGCTCAACTCCTCTGTAAACTACGTGCTAAGAGTCACCGTCATCTTTTCCTGACACTGTTTCTTATGCTTCAGGACTCAATCTAACCCTAGACCAGAATAAAAAATCAGTTCATCCCTCTCATAAAGCCCAATAGTCCTCATCCTTGCCCTGACAGCATTTATCACTTTGTGTGCAAGGGCGTCTACCTCTCTGTCTCAACCACCAGACCTCGAAGTTGGTGGAGCCAGAAATGCACTCTCTCTTATCTCCTCTGACACCTAGCACCTAACCCAGGATGGGCCACAGAGTAAGAAATGAAGGCAGAGAAGAGAGAAATTTCTTTACTTGTTTTTAATGCTATGGAACTAAGTAACCCCATTTGCAGGAAGATCAATGTATAAAAAAGGATAAATGGGTGAGCATCCAATGACCCTATTAAGCCATATCAATTGAGCCTTGAAAAAGACATGTAAGATTTGATTCCTACTTCCAAAGAACAGAAAAATAATGAAGTGACAACAATGACTCTGCCATTGGTCCTCAAACGTGGCTGACCCAGGAAAGCATTTCAGAGATCTGAACGTGTCCAACCCACTCTCAGTCTTCCAACCAAGGACAAAATGTTTATTCAATTGAACTTTTCTTCCTAGCCCCCATAAACAGGGAAGTTTCCTGTTGCAAGGAGGGTCGCCCAGAGAATCCTAAGTGATAGTGTGTTTCTGCTACTAAATACTGTCTAGACACTAACACAGCACACCCAAGTGCAAGGGCCAGGCCTTAAGGAAGGCTGGGGAAGTCGGCGGTGGGAGCCCTGCAGCCTTTGGTGGTGTGTGATATCAGCCAAACGGGGAACATCTGGGGCCTGTCAGACTTTCCCAGAGCTCTTCTCTGTCTAACTGCAGAGCGAGCAAATTAAGATTGATAAATTGTATAGCTCTTTCTGGCTTTAAAGATCCCAGATGCTCTGTTAAATTAATGGTCACTCTATCTCCACTCAATCTAACACCAAAACAGAACCTTGAAAACATACCAGACCTACACCCCCGACCGTCTGAGCACACCCCGGGCAGTGCAACTTTTTTTCAGCCTGGATTCCAACATGCAAACTCACGGATTTAGTTGGTGCCTCTGAGAGAGAGAGAGAGAGAGAGAGAAAGAGAGAGAGAGAGAGAGAGAGTGTATGTATGTGTGCACACATATGCACACATGTATTTCCAGACTGGACTTTCTCTTCACATAGGGCACGTGTACACATATGTACACACAGTCCTAAGCAATGTATGTATACCTGGAAGTGACAAATTGGTCAACTTGAACCCAAGTATCTTATGCCCCAAACCGTCCTCTACAGAATCCTAAGAAAGATGGGATCATTTGTGTCATTTGGAAACTATCCTTTTACACAAAGACAACACACTGCTAATAACAATACCTAAGATTCTTCTGTTCTTATTCTCTGGCGCTCAGTTCAATAACCTAATTCTCCACACAGAGAAAAGAAAGCATGTTTTGTTTAGATTAGTAGAAAGCAATCAAAAATATTCAGGGCATGAGATGGTCTGCTGGAGACTAAATCGAATTGGAGAATGGCCTCTTGTTGTTCACACAGGTAGCCCTAACCGCTCAACTTCAAATGATGTGTCTTTTAAAATGGGGCCTCCTTTAGAATAGAATTGACGAGAAGGAGATATCCCTCGCGAAAGATAAGCAACCAGAGAGACAGGGACCCCAAAGGAGAAATGTCTTTACAAATTCAGATCACTGAATCATCTGCTTCCATAGTCTCTTTCCAAGAAGGGTATTAAAGATAATCCTTTCATTGGCCCTTGCAGGCATTTATCATCTACCTCTTCTGCCTCCCTTGAAATTTTCTTCTGTTTACATGGGATGGGGAATTTCAAAGTTTACCCTCTCATTGTTTACAGGGGCTCTTTTCAGGGAGCTAACTTGCATATAGGGATTCAGACTGTCAACAGATGGGTGCTGGACTGGATGACCAATGAAATTCACCTTGGATAGAAGCACTTGGCACAGAGAAACCAGGGGAATAGCAGTTCAAAGGGTACCCTCAGTATGTGTGTGGACAGGAAGGGGGGACTTCCCAGCTGCCTTCCATTTTTTAAGGGTTTGGTCCAAAAACTGGCACATGAGAGATGTCAGACTTGACTCCCCATGATGAAAATAATCTGTGATACTAGAATCTTTGAACAGAATGATAGAAAAGTAAGAAAATCTGAGGTCTGTTCATTCAACAAATATGTGTTTAATATCTATTAGATGCAGGAATCTGTTGGGCAACTTAGGGGACTCAGGCAAATCAGATGCTGGCTCTGCCCTTCAGAAGGTTATAAAGAAAAAGGATAGAAAGTATCAGGCACTTTGCTGTTTTGGTGGCAATGATGAATCTTAATTTTTTTAAAATTAAGGAACCAGGAAGAGTAATGAATGGGGTACGCTCTTTTAGACAAACCACACAGTATATAGGTTTAAAGGTTAGGTTTCTTTTTTTATTTCAAATTCATATGAGAGAATAAATTCTTAGGTTACAGTGTTCTCACTTCCCAGGAAAGCTCAAGTTGTAGGGCAGCCCCTCCCCCAAGGGGACATGCTGGATACCCTTACATTGTGCACCTTAGATGAG
>CAUYRH010092003.1:0-31918 GCA_963574655.1 Perodicticus potto | reverse complement strand
TGAACAAAATGCTTGTCTAAAGGTTTTTATTTCCTTACTTAGATTGTTCCATGCATGTAGTAGCCACAAGGAAAAAGTGATCAATGTCAGAAGACCTTCAAGCCACTCCCAATTGTGCTACCAGTTAAGCCGCAATTTCCTGATACTGTCTTTCAGCAAACTGGGGTGAGCTCTCTCCCGATGCTTACTTTACTAGCACTGTTCATGTTGCTTTCATTAAAAACGCACAGAATTTCCCAGTAGTTACATGGTGGAGATGGGCCAGGCCCAGAGCACGTTTCCCTGGCCCAAGTGTGTGCCACGAGCTCTATGTGTGGGCATCTTGCCCTATGCTTGCCTCGTCTGCTGAGTATTGGAAAGAGGCGACACTGAACTCACACTCGGAGGGGCCTGGGGATGGCTGGAGGCTGTTGGCTGTGACATCACTCTCCAGCATGGCCAGAGGGCTGCTATGCAGCGGGGCCAGCCCTGGTCCTGGAAGCACTTTATGGTGGAGCCAACTCTAGTCCCCTGGAAAACATTTTATTGAGGCATTTAACCAAAAGGATTAAAATTTAGTTTTATTATCACATAGAGAACAAAACAAAAGCCTAAGCGTGTTAGTGATGATAGGAACTGCGACTGACTCAAGTTTTCCTTATTAAAAGGTTTGCAGATGAGTAAACATAAATTATACACAGTTCAGCTTTGCTAATACACACACATTAGACCAAATGATTTAGACATTGTTCAGGTAAAGAGTCTGATAGTCAGATGCTAACAAAATGAAAAGCAAATGTAGCACCATTCGCAGCAGAGAAGGTAGGATTCCAGGCAGGAATACTCAAATAGAACAAAGAAGTGTACATTTTATATTGATGAAAAAGTTAAAATAGGCTGTGGGGAATGACAGTCATCATTCTGTGTACAGTGACCAGCACAGGAGAACTTTAACAGGGAAAAATGATTAAGACTAAAAATATGAATTAATGAATCCACAGTTATAGAGAGAGGATTTAATCTACTATCTCCAGCATTTAAAAATCAAATAGACCAAAAAATATGAGGCTGCAGAGGATATAATTAACAAAATGAGCAAGTTCAATCATATACAAACACATGCATTGGGTCACGTGGGGCGAGAGCGGGTGCTTTATAACCATGGTTTGTGTTTGTGTATGTCTACGTGAGCACACACACACACACAACACAAACACATCTGTGTGCAGCAAATAAAGATTTTACTTTTCTTCACATATCCATTAAAGATGTATAAAATTATTCACATGACAGGCAATACACAAGTCACAGAAAATCTAAATAAACTTTAATGGATTTCAGAGTGTAGAAACTTTCAAGCCGAGCTTTAATAACTTTAGAAATTAATAACAAAATGATAAAATAACAAATAAAAAAAATGATAAAAGAATAAAATCACTTAAAAATAATCTTTTCCAAGTAACACAGAATTAAAAGATAAAACTATTCAAAATAAAAGGCAAACATAAATATTTGCTAAAAATATTATATTAATTTAGAAAACTCAAAATAATCAGCTAGGACAGATAATACAAGTTTAGGAGCAGGTAAGGCAAACATTACTTAAGAACCCCCACACAGACCCTGTTGATATCAGCAAGGACAGTTAGAAGAGGTTTAGAAATTTACATCCCTCTTACGTTAGAAAACCAAACCACAAAAAGCACTTAGGGGCACACCTATAAACATGATGGGTTCCTGGAGAATCAAGTATTCTAATATTTCTAAAATGACATAAATAAGTAGAGCACTTTTACTTCTGCATATAAAGGTGGACCAAGGGCAACCCCAACCCAAATCCCAAGGGACCTTTATTGAATTTGAAAAATATCATCCAAGACAAACATCTGGAAGACAAACTTACAAAGAACAGTACCCAAATGTCCATCATTCCCATTTCTTTTCAAGATTGTACAGAAAGTTCTCATCAGCACAGATGGCAAGACAGTCAAAGAAAAGCTGAAAGAACTGATCAGAAAGGAAGAACCAAAGCTATCATTTTTGAACTTGATAAAAATAAATAAACAATTGTGCATCTCAATAGCCCCAAAAGATTTTCAGTTTAATTAAGTACTAGGTAATTTTAAAAAAATCTCTAGGGATACCAAGTTAATATACAAAAGCCATTCTTTTACATAGTAGTATAAAACAAAAAAGAGGAAAATTTAAATATATCATTTTCAGTATGACAAAAACCAGTAATAAACATTGCATATAGCATGGGCAAGGCTTTCACATAGCAAACTATAGAATTAATCAAATTAAGTTGAAGACGAAGTAAATAATGAAAACATAAGCCATGTGCATGGATTAGGTGATATAATAGCATAAAATTTTCAACTCTCCTAAGCTGATCAGAATATTTTGAATGGGAATACAGTAGATCTAAGAGGATCTCCACGTGAGCTAATTACAAAGCTGATTTAAAAATTCACATGAAAATCCAAAGTGCCAAGAATAGCTCTGCTCATCTTAAAAGAAAAGAACGTGTAGGAAGAATTGCTTCATAAAAAATTAAAGCTTATTATGTTATATTAATTAAGACAGTGAATATTAGCAAAGTGATATTTAAGTAGGCCAACAGAACTGGATTAAAAGGTCTGACACCAACCCATGCATATATGTCAATTGGTTTATGACAAAGACATAATTGTAAAACATTGGAGAAAAGTATAGTTTCTCAAAAACAGTGCAGGGAAAATTTGAAAGCCCCTACAAAGAAATAAATTAGATCACACCTCATGATGTACCCCAAATTCTAGTTCAAGAAACTATAGTTGAAAAGTGAAAAACAAAGGATGCTGTGTTTAGAAGAAAAATGTCTTTATGTCTTCAGAATAGAAAAATATTTTTCAAACAACACATAAAAAGCAACCATAAAGGAATTGGTTAACATGTTTGAACATCTTAAAAATAAGAGCAACTTGTCATCAATAGTCACCAGGAATAAAAGGACAATCCACAGAATGGGAGAAGATGTTTGTAATTCATATACCAACAAAAGTCTCAACCCTGGAGTGTCTGAAAGATCTCTATAAAACAACAGGAAAAAAGAAAAGCGACCCCAGTCAAAATGGGTAAAAGACATGAACAGACACTTCAGAAAGGAGAGAATCCAAATGACAAATACTCTGTAAACCTATAGCAAGGAATTCAACTCCATTAGTTATCCAGGAACTGTAAATTAAATGTGCAGTCAGGTTTGTCCCGGGTTACACACATGTGAGTTACATCTAACTTGCACTTCTGAAGGGAGGCTGTTACAGTTAGTCCCAGAGTTACAGACATCCAGATGAATGGAGGTTGTTACAGGTAATAGGTAAATGCACCTGTTCCAGCTTATATGCAAATTCAACGTAAGTGCAAACTTAACCTCCTCTCTCATTTGTAACCCAGGGACTGAAGATAATAAAATGAAACGTCATGTCATACCCACTTGAAAGGCTAAAATGAAAAAGATAATCAATACAAAAAAAGTAGTGAGAATGTCCTGTAAAGAATGTTTATGCCCTGCTGGTGGGAGTGTAAATTTGATATGCTGAGAAGGGTTTTGGCATCGTCTATCAGTAGGAAACATATGCAGGCTCTGAAGCATGGCCGTCTTTGTGCCCTGGAAGACATATACAAGAACCCACAGCAGCATTTTTTACCAGTGTCCCTGGCAGGAAGCAATCCAAATTTTTAGCAACAGTAGAACAGACACACACATTGCAGGATATTAATTCTATGGAATATGTCATGTTAATGAAAATGATTGAACTAAAATCATGCATGACAGTGTGGGTGAGTTTCAAAACAGAACGAAAGAAGCTGGGTGCAAAAGAATATTGAAGTCCTTTTCTATAAAGTCTATTTATACATTAGTTCATTTATATAAAGTTCAAAAATGGGCAAAATTATATGAGTGTTTTAGGATGCATACAATAAATAAAGGAAGGGCTATGATCATCCTAAAACCAGGCTGATGGCTCCTTCTGTGGTGACCAGGGACATGAGCCCTCTGGGCCCCCGATATTCCATTTCCTTATCTGAGTGTTGTTTTAGGTGGGGGTCATTTTTTAAACAATTTGCCATGTTCTGCATTACATTTTATGAATTTTTCATACATGCATCATATTTCATAATAAAATGTTCTAAGAAAGTGAGAACGTTTAGAAAGGAATAAATTAATCAAAATGAGAGTAGTGAGGAAGCTCTTGGCCTCCTATGTATTAATGGACATAATAAACCTGCAATAATGGAAGTGGTGTCTGGGAGCAGACGGTCCTGCCACTGGCACAGGACGGGTCACCCTGCGCCCTGCCTCAGATGTGCAAGCGCTTAGGATGCGGTGGAGGACATTCTTTATGCCCACGAGGGACAGGTTGACTATTTAATAAATGGTACCGGGACACATCGCTGGCTAAGTGCAAGAGAATATTGAACCTGCCCCCTCCTCTCACATCATACAGGAAGACCAACACTGGATAAAATGCTAGGCTAAATATAAAAATCACTCTGAAATCCCAAAACCAGAAAAAAGAAAAAAATATTTAAAAAATATAAAAATCACATAATAAATAATATTAGTGAAACTTTGGGTAAAGAATGGCATTCTAAATAAAAAGGAAGAAGGAGAAGAAAAGAAAACTAAGGGGGAAAAAAACAGCATAGTAGAAACGCCAATAAAATAAACATTTAGGATTTTAAAATGTCTGATGACAAAAGAGTTCAAATTTAAAAATTAAAAAAAAAATGTGTCCAACTGGTCAAATCATATTTCAAACCAGCATGACATAGAAGGGTGAACATCCTTCCCACACTAAATGTGCGGGTGTGCTGATGAAAAAGTGCTGAGCCTCAGGGTGGGGCTTGGTAGTTACATATTGGGTAGATACAAGCAGGTAGTGGTGAGTAACAAGCTTCAACCTTGCAAGTAATCAAGTCATTAAAGGTTAGAATAAGATGATCCCGTTTGTCACCTATCAATTCGTCAGGAATTTTTAGGGGCTTATTTTAAATACTGGCCAGAATACTGGGGTAGTGTTCTCAACCTGCTGATGAGTTGTCCATCTGGGACAGCCATTTGCCAATGAGTCTCAAGAACCACAAATCTGTTTCTTCTCTCATACCAGTAATTCTCTTCCTGGAAGCCTCTTTCAGGGAAATAATGAGAAATATGGATAAAGATTAATGCATAAACATGTTGCCTTACTGTGTTATTTATAATAGCAAAACATTAGCTGATCTGAGGTCTAACGCAGAGGACGCAAACCCTGGCTCACCTGCAGCGAGTCTCTCTGCAAGCTCCAGAATCATATTTGTAAACAGGTTTAACACTGTAGGGGAACTAGAGTGTGCCACGAACAGGGACAGACCCAGACTTCGGGGGCCTTGACGACTATACAACTTGTGTGGCCTCTAAAAACCACCCGTCCAGGACAGAGCCATGTGTGGGTCAGGAGCCCTGAGGTTTCAGCTTCATTTGCTTCTAAATCCCTATCTGAATGCTAAATAATAAAGTTTTTTTTAAAATACAAAAATACATGTGTAATAAAAAAGGGACTAAAATAAAGGTACAGCATATTAACTTTGGGTATTAAAATAATGTTCAATATACATCTTATTTTTATAATTCTTTAATGTTTTTAAAAAACAAAACAAATTTTCAGTAAGGAAGCAAAGTGGGGAGAGAGAAGGAAATAAAAATGCCAGGCTTTAGTACGGGGTGGAATGAGCGAAGGCAGGGAGCCGGGCTCGACCCCGGGGGTGACGGTGGCTGGAAGGTGGGAAGTCCTGCTCGCAGGGATCAGCCGCTCTCTTTCTGTCACTCGAGATCTGGACTTTTGTAAAGTAGGAGAGTAGGTGGAGTGTTAGTGCCCCGAGGATCTGGCTGTCAACACCTAAATTTACTATTAATTATGTGAAGGTATTATAACACCAACACCTGATTATCTATTGTTGTAGTTTGTCGGAATTTCCAGCTCTAAGTATTCCTTGAATACAGAAATATTTTCCTGCTTGACAAGTCAACAGGGGGAGGTGTTCCCCAGAGAACGTGAACTGTGAAGCCGGCGAGACGAGGTGGATGGTCCCAGCGGGCCTGAGAGGGATGCAGGCTGGGGCGGGGGCTCCGAGCAGCTGATGTGGGGAGCAGCAGGGCCCCCGGGTTCTCGGGAGAGTCCCTCAACGACAGGCAGACCGTCCCCCACGGCCGGGACCTTCTGGCTGGAACGGCTCACCTTCCCGTCCCTGTGCTGCCACCCTAGTCACACCCATGGAGAGCTGCTCCTGCCGAAGGAGGGAGAAGATGAAAGGAGTCACATCAAACGCCTGAGTGAGCAGAAAGGCGATGCCCAGCCACCGGGCAGCAGGACGAGTGTCCCCATGTGCTGTGTGACTGAGTTACTGATGTGAAGATTCGAGGGTGGGGGGTTCTCAGCAAAGGCAGCTCCCGCTTGCAAAATAAGGGATCCCCTTTCCTTATCGATAAACCAAGGGATTATGACATTGCCTGGAAGGTTATTCCAGTTCTAAAATCCTAAAAGTCATCCAAGAAGCATTCGGCAGGTCCACCTCCTTTTGTCCCAGGCTCAATGTCGGGGCATGTGAGGCACCCACAGGAGGTGACAGGAATCAGGAGAGGAGGGAAAAGGAAGCACTGCAGGGGAGTAGATCTCTCCCCCATCACTTACCCCAAAGAAATCTAATTATTTTTACCTCCCCATAATCTTAACTATTCGAAAGGTAAGATAGAAAAAAAAATTAATTTTATTGGCAAAATTTACAAGATTAATATTACTGAGAATTCCATGTTAAATGTTAGCATTAAATATTAAAACATATTAATAAAATACTAGATTATTAAAGCCTAATATTTAATATAACACATTAATTGGGGGAATTGCATCAGTTTAAACATAAAAGAGAAGATAGAAGATTCTAGTGACCTTTACAAAGCAGGGTGGCAATGGCCACCAGCTGGAGGCTGAGCTCAGTGGAAATCAGACAAGGGTTGCCACAGTCAGGTCCCTGGGGACCGGGCTGGCACGGACGGAGGCTCAGATGAAGGGGGTGGGTGGCTCGAGGGAGTGAACAGGGATTGGTGAGGGCCCAGGGATTCACAGCCACGGCCTATACAGCGTCTCGGGCCCAGGAGGGCTCTGCCCAGAGAAGGGTTGTGGGGACCATGGGGCAGGGAAGAGGCCCAGCCCACTGTCCCTCCACGGTGAGAATTCTGGGAGAGTGCACACTGGGACCTCTCTCCTCTCCTCTGGGTCTCCCGCTCTGGCACTTGTGACCTGCAACCAGAGGGCAGGGGAGGCCAAGGGAGGCCCAAGGTTCCAGGCTCCCGAGCACAGCCAGTGAGGGGCCACCCTGCTGCTCGCAGCACCAGCCCTCACTTACCTGCTGGTCACAAAGGGCCCATCTTTGCTGTCACCAGGGCCTTGTGTACCCTCCTTGCGTCAGCGCTGGCAGCTTTTGGAAGGAGACCTGTGTGTTTGCAAACTGCACACTACCACAGAACGAGCCTCCAAGTGTGGGCAGTGCCGGTGCCGCTGGCTCCCCGTGGCTCCCCTGCCTTAGACACTGCTCTGCCCACCGGCCTCTACGTACACAGAAGGCAGAGGGAAAGCCTGGGTGCCCTGCACAGACGGAGGGCTGAAATTACAGCCTGAGGCTGCTCCGTCACCCGTACGGTGGCCTTCAGCAAGGCCCCTCCTGCAGGGTCTGTGAGGTTAGGGGCCTGGCCTAGGTGAGTCCCTTCCACTCCCTGTCCTTCTTTTCCTGATGTGTGCACAGAATGCCCGGCGCACTGCAGGCGCACCCGGTGTGTGAGTCCCCACCACAGGAGGCCCGCTATGCTTCTCAGCTCCACAGACTCAGTTTCCAGACTGAGCAGCCCTCACCTGTGGAAATACAGCTTGATTTACACTTCTTTCAAACCCTTAAAATGAGGGTGATATCATTTTTACATTAAAAATTAAGACTCGTGGCTCAGCAAATGCATTAGTCTGTTTGGGCTGCCACAACAAAGCAGCACACTCGGGGTCACGGAAACAGTGGAAACTTACTTCCCACCGTTCTGGAAGCTGGAGTCCAAGGTCCAGGAGTAGCTGGTGCTGCTTCCCCTGGGGCAAACACCTGGGCTTGTAATCAGCCATCGTCTTCTCTGCGCTCACAGGGTCTCCCTCCCTGCATCTGACATCAGCCAGATTGGATTAGGACAAACACTTAATGACCTTATTTTACCTTAATTACCTCTTCATAGACTCTGCCACCAAACACAGTCACATTCTGAGGCACTGGAGAGAGCAAAGTCCAGCCCATAATAGCAAGTGACACTGGGAGAACAGATAAGAGGGGGTGACACTCAGCACAGCAGGCCAGAGAGCGGCAGCCACGTGGCAACACGATCATCATGGACAAATGATGGTTCAAGGGAGGGAGGGACGGACCAGCGGCTACATCAATGGGTAGATGAATGCCAGGCCCAGCAAGTGCCAGGCGGAGAGAACTAGAAGTATCTGCTTACTGGAGAACTTTGTACCATGACATTTTTTTCTACGATTAACAAGGGATATGGCGAAGCTCCCCTCTGGGTATTTTTTCATCTGCGTGCATCCTTCTGGGGATCCCATGGGATGAAAAACTCTCTTACAAACAAGTACTTATCAAGTATTATTGTTTTACAAAAGCACTCATCATGGACAATTCATTCTCTAACTCCTCATGTCTATTGGAAATGCAGTCAATTTATGGCATTGATCTTTTCACCAGACATACATGAACAGCATAAGATACGTATCTATTGGGTTTATGCACTTGAACTCTACATGGTAAAACTTAATGTAACTCTCAGAGAATCAAATGAAAGATTTAAAAATTTTTAAAAAGTAGGCTGTGAATTCAAAATGTATTTAATATAAGACCTTGCCATTATTTTAAAACTATATTTCAAAATACGTTTTAAAATGTTTTTCTGTAGAAGATATATTTAGATGTTCTACAGTGATTAAACAAATATTTCAGATGGCAACCTACATACTAATATGGTTTTAATAACAAAGTAAGGAACCACAAGCCTTAAAGGTTGTATCACTCACAAACGTTGTTTCACAGGCCAAATATCACAGTACATTTTTAACACATTTACCCTTGGTACACAAAACCAATAATGTGTCTTTTAATGCTGCCAGCCCAACATTTATGGCAGATGTGAAAAATTGTATTTAAATTAGAAATGCTAAAATTAATATTTATTGACTTGGTGTTTCATTATCATTAGAAATTAGTTTTTTCTTGGGTAAACAGTTTATAGCAAGATATAAATACGTTCCATTGACCTATTAACTGGCCCAATATATTATGAGGCTATTGACGGCAGCAATAAAATTTATTAACAGCTATTAAACCTTTTAACACTCTTGATATGCCTCTGTCCCTGGAATACCGAGGAATTAAGGGTGGGTGTTATTTTTTAGGATAATCTGCTGCTGATATTAAATTCTTCCAAGATTTTAATATATTGTCTAAGTTTATGGGTCATAAAATAAACCTAGAGCTTGCAAAAATTTACATGACAATATTTTTTTTTAAAAAAGGCATGTAAATTTTAGTACAGTAGGGATGATGATATAAACCACTAGAACTCATAAAGAAAAGTTCCCCCAACTGCATTAAAGGAGTATTTAGGGTCTTATTCCAACACAAAACCCACAGACTGGCTGGATAAAGAACCAGGCATATCTCAAAGTAAACAAACCCACATGAAGAATGAAGATGGCATCCAGACTGGGTGACCAGGGGCACACCAGGGTCCATAATGTGCAACTAGAGGCCTTCCTGGGGGAAGGTGCAAATTTCTGTAGATTGTCCTTGTCAGTGGTGCCCTGGCTTAGCCAAGGTCTTTGTTCTTAAACCACAAGGATGATGGTCCATTGTGGACTCCAAAGATGCCAAGAAGTGAGCCAGAGATCCCACCATCCATGTGGAGCCAGCCTGAGCCCCTATGGCCCTCAACCTGCTGTGGGGAAGCCATCAGCAGAGGCATTTCCCAGACCACCAGCCTGAAAACCTGCCCAGTCCCATCCCTGTTGCTGTTGTCCCTGCAAAGCCAAAGCCAAGGTCCTCTCTGGTCCTGCAGACCCCCATCTGAAGGTGGGTGTCACCCTCTGTGTAACAGAGTGCACAAACTGGGTGGCTTAAAATAACAGAAGTTTATTCTTTCATAGTTCTAGAGGCCAAAAGTTCAAAAACAAAGTGTTGGCTGGTGTGTGCTCTCTCAGAAGTCTCTGGGGTAAGGACCTTCTCTGCCCCACTCACCCTAGCTTCCTTGGCCTGGACCTACATTACCCAGGCCCTGACCCTGTGTGCAGAGCTCTCCTGCCCTTTGCCTGTGCCAGCCTCCTTCTGCTCCTCTCTATGATTGTGTTTTCTGAACTTGGTATCCACCTAGACAGTCCCGGATAATTGTGATAATTAATTTTACATGTCAATTTGGTTGGAACTCAGAACCCAGACATTTAGTCAAATGCTAGTCTAGAGTCATCGAGAAGCTATCTGTGATAATTCTATGTGTCAACTGGATTGGGCTATGGGATGCCCAGATAGCTGGTCAAAGATTACTTCTGGGTGTGTCTATGAGGGAGTTTCCAGAAGAGATTGGTATTGGAATTGGTGAATAGAATGGAGCAGATCCCCCTATTCCCTCATAGGGGTCTCACAAATCACCAGATTCCCTGCAGGTGCAAATAAAGCAAAGAGGTGGGGGAAGGGAAGATTCTTCTTTTGCTTGGCTTGGATGCCCCTCCTCTTCTATCCTTGGACATCAGCACTCCTGGTTTTTAGGCATTTTTTGGACCCAGACTGGGAGTTACACCATCAGTCCCCAAACTCTTGGACCGCTGAATTAAATTATAATGGTTTTCCTGGGTTCTCAGCATTTTCCTGGGTTCTCAGCTTGCAGACAGCACACAGTGGGTCTTCTCATGCTCCATAACCACCCAAGCCAACTCCTTTAATAAATATTAGTTCTGTTTCTCTGCAGAACCCTGACTAATGTGGTGGAGTTTTTTGGATAAATTTAACATTTAGATCAGTAAACGTTGAGTAACACAGATTACCCTCCATAATGTAGGTGGGCCTCATATAAGCAGTTGAAGGTCTTAGGAGCAATATACTTTATCCCTAAAGGAGAGGGGATCTGGATACAGGCAACCCGGGGGCTGAGCTGCAATGTCAGCTTTTCCCTGGGTCTCCAGGACCCTGGCCAAACCTTCAGATCTGGGAATTCTCAACCCCCATAACTATGTGAGCAAATTCCTTAAACAAATCTCAAAATCTCTCTCTCTCTCTCTGCACACACACACACACCCTATTGGTTGACTTTCTCTGGAAATCCCTGCTGTGTACAACAACCAAATGAGCTATCTTAATCACACCCTCAAAGACCCCCTTTCTACATAAGAGGGTGCTCATAGTTCTAGGGATCTGTTTACAGAGGAGTCAACCCACCCACGGCACCCCATGCTCACATGAACTGGCGTGAGAGTGAGGAGAGTCACAGAAACCTCAGATGTTACCAGGAAAGGTCAATTTCTCTGTGTCTTATTTTACATTCTTGTCACAAGTAACCTTGGGACATGTGGTAACACCCACCTAAACCAAGGTTCCACATGGCTGGGGCACAGCAGCGACTCCTCTCAGAAGGGAGAGTCAGGGAAACAAGGGCCCCAGCAGGGCAGCCAGCTCCCATCCGACACCTGGTTCTGCTGCTGCCCCCTGGAAAGCAGTGGCCTTTGCTTCCTGTCTTGTAAGACAGTCACAGCTCTGCAAAGGGCGGCATCCTGTCCTGCAGGGACCACATCTGTGGCCAGGATAGCGCCATGGTGCAGCCACATAGGCCCTGGGTAGCAGGGAAGGAACCTAGATGAGGGCCTAGACCATGAGCTCGTAGCAGGGAGGGAGAACTGCTCCAAGGACTAGTACACAGTCAGGAGTTTGCTGAGTAAGTGAGCAGTAGCCGGTAAGGGGCAGAAGGACAAGGGGCAGTAGACAGCCTTGCCAAGGCCATTCAGGGCCTCACAGTGTTCCCACTACACAGCAGGTGTCAGAGGCACAGCGTGAGACTGGGTCCCCAAAGGAGCCTGAGGTCTAACTGGAGAAGCCAGTTGAAATATACAACAGTTTTACCTGGGTTTATAAAACAGACATCTGTAAAATTAAGTGTGTGTGTGTGTGTGTGTATGCTACTTTTATAGATGACGGTTTTTTGTGGGGTTTTTTTGCAGTTTTTGGCCAAGACTGGTTTGAACCTGCCACCTCCGGCAAATGGGGCCGGCGCCCTACTCCTTTAAGCCACAGGCACTGCCCCCTAGATGACATTTTCAAGATATGTGCATAGATGTGTGTGTACACTGTGGTAGGCAGAATAACGGCTATCCCAAAAATATGAGGTCCTAATCCCTGGAGCCTGAGAATGTTACTTTATATAGCAAAGACTTTGCAAATATAATTAAGTTAAGGATCTTGAGACAAGGAGATTATTCCAGATTACCTGTTGGACCGTGAATCACGTGGGCCTTTATCAGAGGGAGGCAGAGGCAGATTTGACACAGACAGAAGAGGAGGTGCTCTGTGACTGGGGAGATAGAGACTGCCGTGAGGCCCCCACAAGCCAAGGAGTGCCAGGAGCCTCCGGGACCTGGAGGAGGTGAGGAAGGGGTCATCCCCCGGGGCCCCTGGAGTGAGCACAGCCCTGCAGACACCTTGATTTTGGCCTGGTAATACTATTTTCACAATGATAGCCTCTAGCATTTAATAGAATAAACTCATATTATCTAGAAGCACACAGTCTGTTGTAACTTACTTATTACAACAGTCACACTTCATGTGTGTAAGCATGTGTTATTTTAGTGTTTCCTTCCTTAGGTGACATTCTAGCTGGGTCCACCCTGTCCCACTTGGCAGAAGGAAGGCAGGAGCAAAGTTCTCCAGGATCACGCAAGCTTGGTCCACAGGGAGTGGGGGTTTAAGAAAGGAACGTATTTCTCCAGTGGCCCAAGGCCACTGCCCTGGGCAAGGCGAGGAGCGGTATGACCCAGGAGCTTCCCCTGCCCCCAGCTTTGGGGGGTCATGAGGTCACCCAACCATTGTCTTCATGAGCCTGACCTTCTGAGGCACTCTGGACAGACTTCCCGGAGGTCGTGACATTGGGCCTGGCCGTTGACCCTATGGCCTTCACTTTCCTGGTCTTTGTCCTTCACTGGCAATGATCTTCATATAGGGCTCTGAGATTTTTAGTGCCAAAATGTAAAATACTTTGATTCAGTACCTGAATATTTTTGGTTTTGGTGTCCTTGGCTTCCGACAGTTGCCACAGAAAATGCTTTTCTGCTCTGTGTGTGTGCACACACTTTGGAAAATGGAATCTGTTTGCCAAATTGTCCTACACAAGGACTCACCAGGGTTAGGGTAAAAACAGGTGACCATAAGGCAAGTGGCCTGTCCTGCAAGGACTTTGGAGGACAAGGTCCAGGCCAGAATTTCTGCAGAGCTCAGACAGAGCCTTGCCCATATGAGCCCTACATCATACGGATTTATTTCAACGAGCACACTTGTTCTAATTTCTGCTCCAGCCAACCCAGTTCGCTCTCTGTGGACTGTGGCTAGCTTCCTCAGCAATGGACTTAGACGTCCCATTATTAATGCCCCAACCCTGAGCCATTTTCTAGTTAAAAAAAAACAAAACAGAAGACTTCATACATTAAAAAAAAAGAAATCCCAGCTGGGAATCAGTGAGGTCCCCAGCAGGAAACAGATGGCATGCTCAGGGAGGCTCATCCAAGGAGGTTTTATTTACAGAGGATCTAATTACAGGGATGTGCATGGGGTGACCGGAAACCACAAGGGACATTGCCAGGGCTCTCCCCAACGGAGCTGTCACCACCCCTGGGCTCAGAGGATCAGGAGAGGGGTGGTGGCCAGACCAGGAGGGGGCCTAGAACAGGACAAACCCTACCTGGAGGGCTGCAGGGAGGGCCAGTCCAGGGGTACAGTCAGCCCAAGGCATCAGAGGGAGAATGAATACCCTGATTCTACTTTCCAACAATCCCCTGGTCCCCCACTCAGTGGTCCCCGTGTGCTCAACCCGTGAATGACAAATAATTCCACACTGAGAACAAGATGGACCTGGGGTGGTGAGCAGAGGGCACCTAACATCTTGTCACAAGGCTCTTCCTTTCTGCCTCACCTCCCCAGAACGATGTCACTTCGAGACAGAAAATAGGACAGGAAAAGTAATGATGGCAAAGAACTGAGGAGAGAGAACATGGTGGGTGAGAAAGTTACTATGAACTCTGTCATCCCTCACCGGCACTCTGGAGGAACACCACAAAGGGGACACAGGCAGGTTTGTGTGTCCTGTTCCTGAAAAGAGCCAGAACACTGTTTTCTTTCTCTTGAGGTGTCCTTAGAAGAAGACAGGGAGCAAAAAAGTTTTTGCTGTCAGTAGCAACTGGTTGCAATGAATCCAAAGTGCTGCTCTTATAGCTGTTTTGTTGTTGACAATGGCCAGAAGGGTAGCCCTGGAATGCCGTCGGAGAAGTGGAAATACACAGCTTTTTCTTGGGCTCCTGGGCCTTTGGGTAGACTTTGTCCTAAGGACATACTATCCAACCACATCCCTTCTGTTCTTATTAGATGTTATCTTGCTCACACTGGGTTTGGCGAGGAGATTGTATTAGTCAGAGTTTTCCAGAGAAACAGAACCAATAGGATGTGTATAGAGAAATAGAGAAAAAAGAAAGGAACTGGCTCACGCACAACTGTGGAGGCTGATAAGTCCAAATGCAGAGTTGTGGATGGACAGGTCGGAGGCCCAGGACAGTGATGGTGGTGGTGCAGTCCCACGGGAGAAGGCCTGCTGGACGTTCCCTCTTGCTCGGGAGGAGAGTCTTTTGTCCTGTTCAGGAGAACGGAGGAAGCCACCCACATTACTGAAGGAAACCCGCTTTACCCAGCACTCGCAGACATGGGTGTTGGTCTCATCCATAAACACCGTCCAACTTGACTACTACACTGAGCCGTCTGGAGCCCGAGCAGATGCATCAAGGTGGTGGCAGTCTGCTCTGCTGTCCTCTGTCCTACTCTGAGAACTCAGACAGGTCCACACTTTCAATACCAGATGACATGGTGTGGTTGGCAATCCAGCATGAAATCTAGGCAGCATGATGCTGTCACTGACTCTTCTCTAAGAGGTGACGGACAGCCATCCCCAGCCCTGGCCACGGCCACACTGAGTTCCGGAGTTCTATCTAGCCACCAGTTGGCACAAATGGACTGGAGACACATTTGTGATCACATTAAATTCGTCCCTTGATCTTTAAGTCATAGCAACATGACCACAGAGGGACAGAAGGCCAGATAATATTGCAGAAGAAGTGCCAGTCTTGCCTCTAACCCAGACACATCACGTGCCAACTCACAGTCCTCAAGGTGAGCACCTCGGCGAATATCTGGGGTTGCTCAGTTTATTTAGCCAACCGCTTACTTAATTTACAGATTGCGGCATGTAAAAATACTTCCTGGAAACCATTCAATATTGTCGTTGTAAGATTTCTACAGCCTGATAAAGACTGTGAAATAGGACGATTCTCATCGAAGTTGGCTTTGAACTTTCCTGGAGACGAGCAGCTTCAGAACTTGACACAGTCCTTTCCCCTCTCAAGGACTCCAGAGCCCCCAGGCCCAGGTGGGGGGTCTGAGAATAGGAAGGTGAGGTCTGCACGGGACCACGTTTATAAACGTGATGGCGGTTTCTCAGTAAATGTTGGTAAGAAGAGTCGATCAGGCCACTTAGGTCAAAATAGGGCTAATTCCAAACACCTTTGCTCTTTGCCCGTGCTCAGGGTGGCTACTCTTTGCTCCCCAATGGGGCGTGGGAGAAGAGCGCCAAGCGGTCCCCCAGCCCAGGGGCAGGGGCTGGCATCCCTGTAATCCACGGTTTGTTCAGGATGAAAGCTGCTTTGGTCTCCCTCTCGTGCGCGTGCACCCAGTTGCCGGCGTGACGCTATGGTTTCCTCGCTGGGCTTTGAAATATAGTAAACTCACAAAAGCTACTGTCGAGTTCAGAACAAACACAGGGGGTATGTTTAGTTATTTGTTTTTGTAGTAAAATAAAATATTTATTATCCGCAGACACCCACTGTGAACAGAGGGGGAGGCCACTGCGTTTCATCCTGCCGGTGTCATGTTTGACTTCCATTAGGGATGGATTACAGACCTGTGGGTTTTCATGAATTCAGAGAGTCCACTTTGAACACTGATTTCAAAGCCTACAGGGGGTGTAAGGAATGTGAGAACACAGCTTTGGAGGAAGGGACCTGTTGCGTCTCCCAGGCACCTTGTGTTTGATAAGGCAGAGGGAGGTTCCCTGGGAGAGAGCGAGGGCAGGGCGCCTTCCCTTAATAAGACGACTTTAAAGGAAGCCATCGCATTGTTTCCTCCACACTTTCCTCAAGGTGTACACAATTAATTCAGTCTTGGAATCCTGAGAAAATAACCACCGCACCAGGCCGCTGAGCCTCCTCATCTCTCTGACTTATCACAGGGAATCTGAAAGTATTCTAAATCTTCGGGGGGCTCCGTCTCAGCGCTTGCGGGTCTGCAGGGAACGGTCCTGTGCTCGTGTGCGCACGTGTGCCGCACCCTCACGCGAGGCGGGTGAGCCTACAGAGAGGGGCCGGCACCGAGAGGACGACCACGCTTGCCGTGTGTCTAGAGCCCAGTCGTGCCCAGGTCTGATTCCCAGTTCCACAGGGAGGAACTCTTCGGCACACTGGGGTCTGTCTGCATGGGGCGTCCTAGATGAGAGGGGGGGCTGCCCATCCCTCTGGGGAAACACAAAAAGAACCTGGAGAAGGAAAGGGTAGAGATCCGTCCAGTTGACGCCCGTAAGAATGTGAAAGTCCATCTGAGCAAGAAAGCCTGAGTGTGTGCTCAACGGTCAGACCCAAAGCAAGCCCCGGGGGAGGGGATGTCTTGGAGTTGGGGTTTGCGTCTTCACAAGGAAAGGTGTGACGGTACCCTGAAGGGGTGGGAGCCTCAGGTCACTGCAAGACAGGGGGTTTTGTTGGGGGGCAGGATGCGAAAGGTGAGAGGATTGAATTAACATGTGGGGACAACTAGGGGGCCGGAGATCCCTTGGTCCAGTAGCTGAGAAGTCATCTCCAGGTCAGCTCTATAAAGAAAATGCAAATGGCACCACGTAAATATGCAGAGGGACTCCTCTGATCAAGTCAGGAAACAGACCTGGGGACACTGTGGCCCTTGCCCGGACAGCACCCAGGGGCAGACATGGTTCCCTTCCCTTCCCCCTGATCCACGCACACCTAGAGACTCCTGTAAAGGTCCTGGCATGAATCCTCCTTCCCCCGAGACTCAGATGCAGAGGGCATAACCAGGAGCAACCAGGCCATTTCTCTTTTTCTAAGCAATACACACCACCTGAATAAGAGTATGGGCCAAATTCCAGTTACTTTTCGTAATGGCTTTTTAAGGACAAGCATGGGCAGAGGTTCCCCCCCACAGGAACGATTAGAGGACATTCAACTGGCAGTCAGCGTGCTGCTGCGTGGGGCAGAAAGGCTCTGCCTGGGGCTGGGCACTGGCTGTGAATGGCTTCCAAGCCACCTAGCACCAATGGCTTCCTCTTTCCAGTGAAGTTGGTCTGTGAGATGTGTAACCTAGACTTTAGAAAAAGCACCTCCCTAAGATGTTAGGACACTCTGTTACTTTTTCCTCTTGCTTCCCGTTACCAGACAGATTCAGGGAGCCTGGCTGTGTCTAGGAATGTGCTGGTAGGTGGGAGGCCCCACCCTGGCAACAATAGAGAGCAGTGAGGATGACCCCTCTGCGGGGCAGCTCCCTCTGTCCTGCACTTGGGGACATTCCACACTTGGGAGTTTTTCACCTGCAACTCAGGAGCAAAACCGGCCTGTGGTGACACTTCAGTCCTCAACCTGAAGGAAAGTCCCTTCAACCAAGACATCCATCCGGGTGTCCTGAAGGCAGGGGCTGAGACCGGTGGGCTCCCCAAGGGGCTCCCCTACCACGGGCCAGCGATGCTTCTTTGTTCAACTCAGCAATATTGCAAGGGGGCATGTTAAGCACCTTTGAGCCTGTGAGAAAGTGATACACTGTGCTTTTGTTTACCTTTTTACCTTTTCGATTTCTAAATTTCTTGGGCTAATTGATGCTTGTAATCCTAGTACTGTGAGAGGTCCAGGAGAGAAGATTATTTGAGCTCAGGAGTTCAAGACCAGCCTGAGGGAAGAGTGAGACCCCGCCTCTATGAAAAATAGGAAAAAAAGTAGTTTAACATCTGGTGGGCACCTACTGTCCCAGCTGCTCAGGAGGCTGAGGTGGGAGGATCACTTGAGCCCAGGAGGTTTGAGCTAGGCTGGTGTCATGGTAGTCTACCCAGGGTGACAGAGTGAAACTGTCTCGAATAAATAAATAAATAAATACCTTAGGCTTTAATGGCAGTTTTTGTTGGTTTATTCAGGCATTTGACAAACTCTGAGCACAGGCAAGACAGAACAGCCCTCGGCTCTTCCACGTTAAAGGCTACAAGTCCTGTCTGAGTGTGGTGTCTCCCTGGTTTCTCCTGCCCCTCAGCCTTTGACCCTGAGCCTGTCCAACACCTGCCCGTCTGCTTCCTGACCATCCGTCCACCTGCCATCAGAGTGCCGGGCAGCCGCACCCCGTGGCTCACCTTTGTGGCTGCTCCTTGCTCCTGCCCATCCTCCAGGCTCCAGCCCACGTGCCCACCTCACAGCAGGGTGCTTGGCTGTGTCCCCCAATAGCCAGCCGGTGATAGGATTGTGCCCCAAGGTAGCCCGTAAGCAGGTCAACTGTGCACACACCTTGTGAGACGTCCACTCCTGGCTCCCGAGCATCCTGGAGCCCCTCTCTAAAGGCTGTGGGTTACCTGGCAGCTGAGCCTGGCTCAGGTTCTGGAGCAGAATCCCCATGGCAGATAAATTATGAACTTTGGAGCAGGGGATGCTGATACTATTCACTTCTGGGGACAGTTTGTGTGTGGTTCCCAACCGAGCTGAAGCTGGTTGCAAGGGTGAGATCACCGCTAACAAGACTCAGCACACCGAGGGTCTGAGAGTCCCCCAGGGTCTGGGCCACACCCTGAGCCCAAACAGCTGGACCACAGACTGAGAGCACCACAGGAAAGACGGGCCTAGAATTCGCTGGAATCATCTCCATCCAGAACCTTCACACTGGACCCTTAGAACACTTGAGCCAACTTCTAAAAGGCTGCACATTTGGGAAGGCAGGAGAAAGGAGATAGAGTGTAGCCTGTTCTGGGGCTGAGCGCTCATCATCCGAGGTTCACTGTCCATCCTCGACGTCGCTCAGAAGGGACTTGGGGACAAAGCGGCCACCCCTCTCCCTCCACCCACACCTGCTTCTTCCCCTTTCTGATTTTCTCTCTCTTCCACAAGCACATCTTGAAACCTTGCCAAGTTTGGACTGAGAGCCTCTGAAGGACGGGTTTGGTTCTGCTGTGACAGACAAGAAACCCTGTGGGGCTGAGCATGTATGGGCCCACTGAGGGGCGCGCAGGAAGCTTCTCCCCCAACCCCACCCCGACAGCTGCCGGGAAAGGCTCATACTGTTCCACCCTGAGAGTCCACGCACACGCCCTGTGGCCCTTGGGGGAGCTATTGGAACTTTGAATTCCCTGTTTTTCCTGGTTCGTATATCAAGCTGATGCTCTATGGTCTAATATTAGAAAATCCTAGACAGTTTTAAAAAGTTTGGGGAGGATATTTTTTCACTTAGTGGAAGTGCTGTCTAAAATGGGGTTCTTTCTGTGCTTGGTGAGACAGCTATGTTCCCACAGCATTTAGTTTATGAATCAAGCTTAGAAATGTCTGGAAATTAAGAGTCAAAGTTCCCATGGTAACCTCCTTTGCTCCAGCGCAGAAATCTGTAATGACGGTTCTGTTATCACCAGCTCCCGTAATAACAGACACTAAGACACACAGCTTGGTTGGTACTTTAGAGCCTGGCTTTAAAGATCATGGAGAGAGAGAAATGTCTGGTCACCTTGTCTCATCCACATAAATTGGGGATTATAAGTTGTGCCACCCTGAGCAAAGGGAGAGATATACAACCTGAGCTTCCTAAATTTTCATGGCACCCCCCAGGAACTTGTGAGCATGCCCTCTACCTTGGTAGACTGAGCTTTTGGGCGTTGGCCTATGAACCCACCACCATGGCCTGAATAGAGTCCTGTCCATGAAGATCCCTTAGCATGTGGCCACGTCCAGACTTACGGAATCCTGTCCTCTAATTGCATGTGGCTCCTCCCCTGGGTGACATCCTAGCTGGGTGTGTTGGGCACAGTGAACCAGACTGTGTTGTGTCACATGCCTACAGTGATCTGCCCTAGCTAGCCTGGCCACCTGTCCCTGGGGGTGAGCAGAGAGCTTGCAGCAGCAGGCATACAACTGGGTCAGTCCCTGTGCCTGCTCTCCCCGTGGCTGCCCACAGCCTGCACACCCCTGCCTACCCAGGGCACACACACCAGTCTAAACTCCCCACCCCAGGAGGCCACAGGACGCCAAGATGAGCAAGGCACCTTGACCAGAGCAGCCACGCTAACCAAGGGAGGAAAAGTATCTCATTAAAACAAACCCAAGGAAGTGATGTCATCAGGTGTAAAACGTGCATGACGTTTCGTGACAAAATGCAAGACGTCCATTCAGCAGGCACTCACGTAGCCCCTGCAATAGGCCAGGTGCTGGTTGAGGTTCTTTACGGCTAAAGTGTTTCAAACACACCCTTTCAGCCAGCCCCTATATTCACGTGAACCCCACAACCACCCTAAGAGGTAGGGGCTTTCTTTTTATATTTTGCCATGATTCCAAAATTTCAATAATGATGTTGGAACTATCAACCTATACTTCCTTGTGGACTGCTTGTCCTAGCCCATCACCCATCACCCCAACACTACCTGGTGTCTCCCCCTCGCACCACACTCCCTGGTGTCTCCCTCAGGCAAACCAGACTCCCCAGTGCCTGGGAAAGTCGCCACTTTCTGGCTTCTCTGAGCCCCCTCGTGCTGCACCTGCCCATGTGGCGAGTGCCTTCCCTAAACAGGAGTCCTTCTCTGCTGGCTCCTCTGATCTGCCAGAGTTCGGGCTTCCGGAGCACTCCCACAGCCGCCGGTCTGGTCCGTGTCTCTCCGGTGGCCTCCCAGCCGCCCACACAGTCCTCCTGCTCCGCTCACAGGCCTGTCCCTGCCCCTGGGCTCTGCACTCTTTGAAAGGGAAGGTGAGTGTCCATTGCCGCCACCGCCTCGCAGCCCACCCCACACCTGCTACTCAGTGGCCATGGGACGAGTGAGCGAGGGAACAAATTTAGTCAAGATTTACTATCCCCTTGATATTTCATTTTGACATGTTGAGAAAAAACAAGAGTGACAACTTGAATATGGCCTGCAGCCACTCCACCGAGGGAGGCCACAGCTCATGTCTGGGGGAATTGGGGAAACATTTGGTCTATGTCTTGAGATGCTGCAAAACCCATTGGTCACTGAACAAATTGGTCGTGGGTGGTTCGATATTATGAACAGGGTGGCAGTTCTAAAATGGGTCAGTGACAAGGAAGGCCAGGGGTGTCTGCCAAGGAAGCCCTCACCTGTGGGTACCCCTCCAGGAGCTGCTGGTGGAGCCCCGCAGATCCTATTTCCTGGTCCCAGCTTCCAGAAACCTAGAGGGCTACACGTCCCCTTCCTTCGTCAGCCACAACCATGACCCACAGAAATGGAGGCACAAAGACCAGTTGTTGTCCACCCACTCCAGGTCAGGCCAAGGCCAGCTTCGGTGAGACCACACCCTCGCTCACCTCTCCCCGCTTCCACCTCCTCCTGTAAAGGGGCTTCCTGTCGTCATTTGCTCAAAGAGCCACACTGTCCAGATCCCGGCTTCAGGCTCTGCGTCTGGGAGCCCGACCTCGGCACAAGCCACACGAGGGAGCCCGGAGGTCTGGGGGTGCACAGGGCTGTGGGAGTACAAAGGCAGCCTCTGCCCACCTGCGGGAACCCACCCACTGAAATGAACCCACCCCTGGGATCTGTGAACCAAGTAGAAAACATGAGGACAGAAGTATGACACTCCTTCAAAGGTCCACAGAGGTCCTGGAGCCAGAGCACCCGGCCGCATCAGCGCCCTGAGGCTTCTGTAGCAAATCCATGCAAACTTGGCCTCATGAAACAACCGCTGTTTATATTCTCTCATTGTGTTGAGGCCCAGACGTGCCCAATCCATTCCCTTGGAGGCTCCATGGGGGGGTCTGCTTCTTGCCTCCCTTCCTTGTCCTGCTGTCTGTCCCCGTCCTTGATGACCCTGATTTTTAGGTATTTTTCTCCAAAGGCCCTGCTCTCTGCACGTCGCTATGTCTTCCCTTGTTCTTTTAAGGACCCCTGGCGGGGGGTTAAGGTCTTATTCTCAATCCAGTAAGAGCTCATTTCAAGATCTTCAACTTAACTAAATCTGCAAAGACGCTTTTCCAATAAGGTCACCTTCATAAGTTCTGAGTGGATATGTCTTTGGGGGCCACCGTTCAGCCCGGTACAGACCTTGTAATCTGAGGCCCCTTGCCAGGATCCAAAAGGTCAGAGTCAACATGCTCTGGCAAGTAGGTTTCCTTCCCTGCACTCCCTCCGGGCCCTCCAGGATGGTGGACTGCTTCCAAACCATTTAGAGCACACTGCTCTCCGCCGTCACCTGCCAAACGTAATAAAGGGCCAGGGCAGGTGCCCAGAGTCCAATGGCTGTAAAGCAACCATCTCCAAAATGAGATTGCTCTCTGAATCCTTCCTCCGCGGCAGGCAATATACAGTTTGAAAGCTCAGAACCTTTGAATGGCTAAGAATTTGGCCCTGAGTTTATTCATAAACCTCAATAATAGCCAAGATAGATGTACATGAAATTATTAGAGTTAAAAAAAAATCGAACATTATGCCTAGTATTTTCAGCTTATTATTCATTTCCACTTCACCTTTCACTTCTCAGATTCATCAATCATGTGTGACACTCCAGTGAAGCCATGATTTACCTCGAAGGCCGCTGGAGCAGGCGCCGCTCAGGTGACTGCCAGACCACAGGGCCAGGGGCATCCCTGAGAACCCAGAGTGAACGTGCAGCCGACATGCCTTCTCCAGCCTCCCTGTGGACCCAGTATGAGCCCGTCTTGGCCACTGAGAGTTCTGGTTGGATCTTGCTGTGGTTTGAGCACCCTCCAAACTCCTTGCGGTGAAACTTAACCCCTAATGTGGCAGTATTCAGAGGTGGGACCTTTAAGAGGTGACTGCATCCTTGGGCAGAGCCCTGGAGAATGAATTCATCTGTTCCTGCATCAAGGGGTTAATGGATTAGTGGGAAGGGAGCTGGTAGGTCTAAGAAGAGGAAGAGAAACTCAGGGTAGCTTGCTCAGCTCCTCGCCATGTGACGTCTAGCACTGCTCCTGGGCCCTGCAGAGGGTCCCCACTGCACAAAGGCTCTCATCAGAGTCAGCCCCTCAAGCTTGTACTTCTCAGCCTCCGGAACTATGAGAAATAAATGTGCTTTCCTTATATATTACTGAGTTACAGATAAAACAACAGAAGAAAGGGTTCTCTTTCCATTTGCCCCAGTGAAGTTCCCTCCACTCCCCGAGGAAATGCACAGGCCTTGCCATTGTGGGGTCTGGAGCACTGTGGAAGAGATGAGGTTTTCCAGCCATGTGGCCGTGGCCATATTAGAACAATTACAGTAATTTACGGTCTGCGTCCAATGGTGAAGTCTGAGTGTGAAGACACAGGGTTTTGGAGACATGTTAGCGAGACGTGGGTGTGGGTCTTAACCATTGGCAAGGACTCTGATCCTGCCACACCCATGGGGCTGGGAGACCGTGAACAGAGAAGGGGACAGAATCTGTGGTGTCAAAATTAGTAGCTTCTGACATGCTGCTAGCCATGAAGGAAGCAGTCCACAGTGTGCTGGTTTTACTTTAAAATACTCTCCCCTATTTGATTAATTTGACCAATAAGTAGCCGAGTGATAGCCGTGTGGTGATTCGTTTCAAAATCAAACGATTTTATACAGGAAAATAGGAATTATGGCTCTGCTTATGATATTATCATTATTCTAATTATTTTTAATTAAGAATTTTTATTAGACCTCATCAACTGAAGTAATGGATGTGCTGTGAAATAGATTTGCTTCCCCTACCTGAAAGGGTCTTCATTAGGACAAGAAGCCAGGCAAAAATTATGCACTTTAATGACATTAAAGACGCCACAACCGTGTTCCTGAAGGGACAGAAGGGTTTTGGAGGTGGTGGTGGTCATCCTAGTGAGGCTTTTTCCTGAGATTTGCCACTGTCTCTGTTTCTGACCTGAGCCACTAGGGGTTAGGCCAGAATCCCGGGGTGTGTCTGCTACGGTGTCCTCAGAGATGGCCTGGAGTTCTCGTCCTTTTGAATGTTCTGGGTCTGGACTCAGAAATAGAGGTTAGTTCTGTAGATATTTACACCCAAGAATGGTGTCAGAAAGCTCCTTATTCTGTCCCATTCTGCCCCCTAGGAGAGACTGTCGGGTGGGCAGAGAGCACCATCCTGCTAACCAGGCAAGGTTATTTGCAGCATGTCATGGGGACTGAAAACACCCCCACTACGCAACATAAAACTCACTTTAATTAATGTCAATATATTTCTTTACATCCACAGCCTCTTGGAGGAGCTAATGCAAAACAAACCAAAGGGGGAAAAAAAATCTCAATTGTTGGGGGATTTTAAAGGAATTCTTTAATATCAGATTAAGCCCATTTTGATTGTAAATCTATTTTCAGCTCAACATTACCAAAGAATATTACAAGAAAACTCTGTTTCATGAAGTTATTATGATTTAAACCGTTCTCTCTCTGACTTCCTCTCACACACACTCGCTCTCCGGAGGATCTAAAAATAAGCCTCGAGCTATCCTTGTCAGCGCTCCAGGTTCATCCCACAGACTAAGGAGTTTTTCACAAAATACCTTTATTATTTTCTAGGGTTCCACTGCACTATCTGGAAACAGATTATTTTGGGTCTGAAACGTAAGGGAAACAGAGCTTCCTAATGGAAAGAATCGTCATCCTCCTTCTCGTGGTGATCGGAATAGGATGTTTAAAAAAAAATTCCAAGTCCAGGAATTCTAAGTGCTGAGTTTAATGGGAACTTTTACCCCACAGGATTTGAAGCCCGTGAGAGGCCCTGTGTGGCTGCCCTGGTGCGTGACTTACTCCAGGCCTGTCCTTTTGAGCTGAGAGAGGGTGCTGGGCCAGCGAGGCAGGAGGCTGGCCCAGGCCCCGTGGGCAAAGATGATGCCGAATTTGGGGCTGGTTCTTCAGAGAAAAAGTTCTAACAGCATCCTGGGGGCGAGGCAGGAGCCACATAGCACTGCAAGGTGGGGAGTCTGTTGGCGAGCAGGGTGTGGAAGGCGGGGGACTGGATTAATGTGTGGGGACAGCTAGGGCCTGACAGCAGAGCACACACTCTGGCTTCCTTCCCAAATGGATGTCACGTTCTTGCCGGTGTCACCTGTACCCTTCTTCTCTCGGGCGTGGGACAGGAGTGTCCCTGGGTGCAGGCAGGGTATGCTGTGCAAACACTCCAGCCTCTTCTCCACATAGAGCTGCTGGGCTTCCAGCCTCGACTCACAGATTCTCAGGTCTATTCTGAGGCCCGTTTGGCCCCGGGAACACCAGGCAGTGAGGAGTGGAAGCCATTTGGCAGCCACCGTGAGTTCCCGAGCCTGTCTCCTGTCTGTGGACGTGCCAGCCGGGCACGGCTGGGGAAACGGGTTCCCAGAGATGGCCCCGTGGCACTGACCTCGTGTTCCTTAAGCCAAGGACTCGGGGACTCTCCAGAAACACTCCACTCCTCTCTAGCCTCTGTGAGGGTGCGCCTGGTGGCAGCTTTCATTAATGGAAGGGAGAGGTAGTTCGGCCATTGTCACTGCCAACTGCTGGTACATCATCACAGCCTGGAGGAAATTCATCTATGAAACAAATAAATGTTCCAATCCAACAGTTTCCTTTGAAAGCTTAGCTTTGACTTGGGGACATCTTGAGGAGTCCCTGGAATAAGCAACACAACTATATAAATCCCTAAGGTGTGCCCCGACCGAGAGGGGTATCTAAGTCACCCCCCGTCCTGCCCACGCTGAGAACTCCGGAGATGGGCCCCTCCTCCCAGGGAGTGCAGCCTGCCCAGCTCAGAGCAAACCACGGCCGTAGCCCCACGCTCATTCAGGCCGAGGTAGGTGCTATGCAGTTCCTCCCTTTCTTCCTCAGTCTTTTCGTGACAGTTTATTGTTTCTAAAATCAGGATGTAGTAAAATGCATTTTGTCTGGCAAACACATACTACCACATTACATATGCACATCAATTTAAAAGCATGCCCCTAATTTAAGTCAGTTTAAAGAGGGATAGCATGGTGCTACAGTCCCCGCCTGCAGCTGAGGCAAGCTGAGAGACAGGGAAGCCCACCCGTGGGTGCAGGGCTGGTAAGGGTCGGGTCAGCCCAGTTCCTCCTCCCGCAGGAACTTGGCTATGACGCTTTTCTCATTACCAGCATGTTTGAGGATGCTGAGCTAATTTACACACCCTGAAAGTGCCCCCCTGCTAAAGGCAAGGTAGGGCTGTTTTAGGCATAGCCCTAAACCTTGGAGGTCGCTCTTACTGGGTGAGAAAACAGTGTTTTTCCACTGTCCACCTGGTGCCAGCACTGGGGAATGAGGTGACCTGGCTGTGGGGAGGGAGAAGGTGACAGGACAGGGGTGGCGTTGCACAGCTTGACTTTCCTTCTCTCTTACCTCTTACTTTCTTCTGCTAAGTTTCTGATCTTCTTCCCCTTTTCTCCATTCCCCACCATCTTGAGACCATAGGAAGTTGGGAGAGCTATTGATCAGCTGCACGAAAACCCACAAGGTCCCCACCTGTCACACAGTCTGGAGTTGGCCTGAATCTGTAGTTTGTCATTTGTGTGTGTGGCAGCAATGCCATGTGCTCACTTCAGCATGACTGTGTGGTCCAGGCAATGCAGGCTGAGCAGGGCGTCTTTGTCAAATAGTTCACAACAGATTAGAAAGGCCAAGTCATCAGTGTTATTTTATGCCCATGGTAATAGGCATAAGTGATTGGACTGTGGGCCATAGGGAGGGTGAGAAAGCGATTGCTTTATGGAACAGGAATCTTCTTTCCAGCTCTTTCAATTTCCTAATGATCCAGCTCCCCAGACATCTTTCAAGAGCATTTTATTGAAAGTCCAGGTGCTCAGGAGGGGTGGGGCCCCCATCAATCCAGCCACCCACAAGCACGGCCTCCCCGTTCCTCCCTGTGCACCAACTTCTCAGAATCCACACAGGCCGGGAGCTTGAGCTGGGCCCCCAGGGCACGGCTGGTGCAGTGAACCCACCCGGTGCTGCTCAGCCTCTCCACGGGGTAGGATTTGTAGTCCAGAGTCTTCTCAGGGCGTCAATATTAGTTCCGGGGCCTGGAATCTGAGCAAGTAAGGATTGCTCTTGGGCAGAAAGACGGGCAAGGACGCTGGGGAATGCCCATGTTTCCTAGAGGAATGTGCTTTCGTGAAGCCTCAGTGCAGGTGACAGATGTCACCTTTTCTCCAGGCAGGAGCTGTCCTCTGTTAGCCTTCAGGAGCTGTCCCGAGCAAGCTAAATAGCCCAGGTGCTTCTGTTGAAAAGTTCTGGCGAAAGTTCACTGGGTTTTGGCTATTTTACAATGAAATTACATTTAAAATGTCAGTCTTTCTCCCCAAGAGAAAGCCTTTTCTACCCAACTTGTAAGCCCCTCCCCCAGCCCCCCCGAGGATGCACTGTGTCAGTGACACAGAGGGTGCCACCCAGAGATGGCACAAGCGGGCTGCTCACAAACATGTTGGCTGGTGAGTGCTCTGGCATTCTGCTTTATCCAATGGCAAAGTTGCAACCAAGGAAAAGAAGCTTATGGGGGGATGTTTAGGGGAGATTCATAATGACTGGGAAGGTCTTTGGGGGAAGGACGCCAACAATTTACAGAAGTCAGTCAAGTCCTTGGCTGCTCTGTGAGTCCAATGGCCAGGCAGCACCGAGTGACTGAGCCGGGTCCATTTCCACTCAGTCACAGCCCGGGGACGCCATTCCTGGGTGTCTCATTTTACAGAGGGAATTGAACCTTTATATTATATTGCATAGCTACGTTATGAAAAATTTCAGATTTCCAGGCTATTTTTATGTTCTGGTGAGTTTTAAAACTGGAGGAATGTCCTAAAGTAAAACTCAGGTAATGAAAGGCACAGGGACCCTGCCAACAAAACGCAGGATCATTAAGTCCGTCTGTGAGAAGATCAGTCCTGCGCCACCTCGATTGCAGAACAAAAAGTAGCTCTTAGAGGCAGAAAGGAAGACCTGCACTGCCAATCTCCCCAACTCATGAGTCATATGGTTGTATTTTCCTGAAACGGGAAGCAGATGCCAGAGAAGCTGCAAAGGTGTCACAGTTAGGGGTCCTGCTCTGCCAGCAGAGGACGGCGCCCCCGCCAGTCTGAGGCTCCAGCAGGAACATCTCAACAGGTGTGTAAATGGACACGGTCCAGACAGGGGACACAGATCAGAGAGGCTAGATAAACACAGGCACAGGTGTGGATAGAGACGGAAGCAGTCTGCATGGAGACGGAGATGTGTACAGGTAACATGGGCGTAAATATTAGAGAGAAGTTAGAGAGACCAGTGTAGGAACAGATGCAGCTGGATCCCAGCACAGGTGGAGCTGTGGGTAGCTGGAGAGAGGTGGAGAGAGCCCGAGACACACACTGATTTCACACAATGCACCCTGAGGTGCTAACTCTGGGGCTTCAGAAACGCAAGACACATTCCCTGCTCTCCTGCAAAGACCCTGTCATGGTTCTTCAGTTCCACGTGATGGTCCTTCTGATAGAAGTAAGGACTATGCAACCCAGGGCGGAGCACAGAGAGCAGGTGCCCCCGGCACGTCGGTTCTTCAGAAGCTTCCACAGTTCTCCATGCTAGTGTCACATGTAGCCACCCACAGCCCAGAAGCCCTCAGCCCTGCAGGGACGGGGAGAAAAGGGGGCAGGGAAGGGCTTCAGGAAGCTGTGGACATGCTCCTCTCTGGAACGCTGTGTAAATCTTGAACGTAAATCCATATTTGGTTATAATTACTACTAATTTCATTCAGATTTTTGCACAGAAGAACAGTACAGGATTTCCGCCACCCCATAAAGCACTTACATTCTGAAGGGACTTAGCAGGTCAAACACATGAGTTTAAAAAGTAATCCCCAGAACTGGCTTTGACTGCTGCCTTCCTGAATAGTTGATACCTATGCTGCCCCCTGGGGTGCAGCAAGCTCACTGCGGAAGGTGATTTAGTAGCCTGGGTGGGTGCTTCACCCTCTGGCAATGGCAATGAAGAAAGATGAGGAGGAGGAGAGGACGAAGGGGGACGTGTCATTTGGAGACAATGACAGTGAGTTGTGAGGTGCCCACTGCCTCCCGCACACCCTGCTCAGAGCCTCTGTCTCCCCATGTCTGGGTTGCCTCATGGAAGCTTTTATCTCACTTATAACTTCCCAGGTGCCGCTGGCGAGGTTTCCCAGGTGGCACCCCTGGTTGTCCTTGGTGCTCCAGCAGGAAATGGGAGTCAGGTGGGGCCTCTCAGTCCTAGATCCACAGACTGTCAGGCCTAGGGCACTGGGCGGCACAGGTGACACACGGACCTTCAGCAGGGGCTTCCCCTGGCTGCTCCGGAGAGATTCCATTTTTCCTGACCCACCACGTGTGTCCACTCCCTACTCCTTGACATTTATCCTAGGCCAGGTCTATCACATTTCCCAAGGGCAGGGCCACCATTCAGAGCCACTGAAGATGGCCCCAGGAAGGCAATATCCAGAGCTTAGTTCATGGACAAGATGCCAAGACTCAGCCGTTCTTGGTGCCAGAACCTGTCAGATGGTTCCCAGGACTGTTGTTGTAGGAAGGATGAATTCCCACGGGACTGGGCGATGGGTCCACATATCAAGAAAGCTGCCCAGGTCTCCAGCCTCTGAGAGGAAACAGCATGGGGGTGCAGGTGTGGGCAAGGCCCCCACAAGTCCCCCAGAACTGGAGCTTCTGTCCAGACAGGGGTCTTCTAGGCACGGCGTGTGCTCATCAGAGTGTCCTCTGCAGTCTGAGTTGTGCCTTCCTGCAGACACAGGGACACGCAGCCCCCAACACCCCAGGACACGATTTTGTCTGGACATAGGATCTTTACAGGAGGGATCAAGTTGAAATGAGCTCCTTAGGGGGACCCGAATCCAGTGCCACTGATGACCTCATGACAGGGGGAAATTGGGCACAAAGACAGACACACAGAAAGGGAAGTGGGTGGGGACCCCCAGGTGGGGGACTGGGGGAAATGCTCGGGGAACGTGGGAGGCAAGAAGGAGGCCAGGAGAGAGCCTGCCCCAGGGCCTCTAGGGGGTGCGGCCCTGTCAGCACCTGGTTTCAGACTTCTGGCCTCCAGAGCTAGGAGACACCAAGTTTCTGTCTAAGCCCCTAGCACGCTGTGCCCTTGTGCTTCCCCTTCCCAGCGCCGCACATGCACCCAGGCCTGTCTCTGCAGAGGGTGGCCACGTACCTGGGAGCCTCGGTGGGCAGGGATTCCACCTTCCTAGGAGGGTCCCCCACAGCCGGGTCCCCAGTGTGCTGCAGTGTCACCCTGCTTCCATGTTCCAGCCTTGAACAGCGGGAAATAGCCCTCACTCTGCAAAGCACGGCCTTAAGCTCAGCTGGGACTGTGGCCGGTCATCAGGCGATGAGGCCTAGTTTCTTCCCATTTGGGGCCCGCTGCTCTCCTGTGACCTGTGGGAAATGAGTTGATTGTTTCACTCTAATGATAGCCATGTTAGGTCACTCCCTTTGCAGGGCTCCTGGAGGTCACCAGTCCCCCATCACAGTCAGTTCCAATGAGTGGCTGTGCCTCCACCGGCGGGCCCATCACCTGGGGTGCAGGCCACAGGGGCAGACCTCCAGGTGGTGCTCCCGCCTGGGCCTTGGGGTATCAGCTCCACGTCGGGGTGCCAGGCAGGCAGGGTGCAAAACCTTGTGTTCCCTGGAAGGGAAAAGAGGCTTCCCTCTTGGCCCGGACATGGAGATGAAATATACCCCATTTCTGAGGCCGTGTCACGCGTTGTCTCTCTTTCTGAGTGTCTCAGCACTACCCTTCGGATGAAAACAACCACATTTCCCCAAGTAGCACAGTGGGCAGTTCCCAGGAAGGAAGGGGGAATGGGGGTCCTCCTGGAAAGACCCTGTAGTCTGTCATAGTATCCCTCTTGGACTTCTGAACACCCAGCACCTCCATCTACTAAAGAGTCATGGAGGCAGCCACACACACACAAACATGAAACCAACCCTAGAAACACGCCTGATCCAATTAACACCCTCTGAAAACTTGCAAGGCCTAATAATTATTGCCTTGATCAGATCCTGTGGATTACGTAAGGATAGTTTTGACCTTTCTTAGCCATCTGTATAATTTAACTAAACGCAGATGTAGTGTGGGCTTGCCCACACGGGTGAGTCTTGTGCTTATACTAATTAACCGTGGTGACCATAACCTTCTCACTCTGAGCTCTGCTTCTCCCATAAAAAGGAACCATTTGAAAACTAGGAAGCACAGGCTGTTTACTGTGATAAACTCACTCCCAGTCCTGCCAGCTTCCTGGTCTGGGGTCCAGGACTTGTTCCCCTGCCACGTCGTTCCACACTGGGGGTCCCCTGGGAGGAAACTCACCCCATCACAAGTTCTAC